>LBNU01021552.1:2658-15031 GCA_014162995.1 Artemisia annua | reverse complement strand
GTCCCACCTTTTCTCTAGATCGATTATAAAAGTTGCAAAGTAAATTGAATAAGTAAAAATCTAATGTTTTCCATTACCTAAAACGTATTACACCACACGTACATGTATAAATGGTTGCTAGCGTTGCTTTTGAACCGTTCAACTCTTCCTTAGCCCGAAACGCGATTTACATACAATCAGAGTATTTATGTTTCTATTAACAAAATATTAGTCCTCCCTACTTTTTAACTAATAATAAAATAAGCATTAGAGATTAAAGATCATTCGGGGTCACCATTCTCCTCCTTAATCTTGATCGTTGCTTTCTAGTTAAATCTTGAACTCCAGAGCATTGTCGCATTGTCGTGAACTTCAATGCTGTAGAGCCTTTGTCAATATATCTGCTCTTTGTAGTTCTCCCGGCTGACATGTTCTACATTTGATGTGTCCATTCCTACGCATTCTCCGACATGAAATGGATACGAATGTAGGTTCCAATGGTGTTTTACTTCTCTTCCATGAAAAACTGGGTTTCTTCCACCAAGTGCTATTGGCTGAAACGTTGTTGCTACCTCTCAGGGCGTTATCTTCTTTTCTTCGCTTTGCCAGTTATTTCACTAAGTAATCTTTTCAACCCAATAAGGCTGACATGCTGCGCTGCCAGTAGCCCCCGCCATAGAATTCTGATTCACATGAGTCATTAGCGCGCCACTGCGTCGGTTGGCTTCTGGAGTACACCAGAGTTAATGGGTTGACCGTCCCAAAGTAAAATACTATGCCAGTAGTTCCTTTTTCCTTGATCTGGGTGTGATTCGCACATAGACTACTGTCGCGCGTAACCGTGTAATCTTGCCAGCCGGCCTTCTTTCTTCTAATCTATTCCATGCCTCCCTTTGTTCCCTTTAATTTTTATATCGGCATTACGTCCTAAGCGCTTCGCCTTTCAAGTGATGTTCCTTTGCGTTCTTGCCAATCCCACCTGCTGTTTAGTAGTCCGATTGAATAACTGAAGATCTGGCTCTGTGTATGTGTAGTAAGACCTAGACTTCCAATTTAAACTTCCTGTAATAAGTTGGGGCCGTCACACTGTATTTCCATCCTTCGCGCCTTGACAACTTGCTACCGCGATCCATTGTATTCTTCGGTAATCATTACTACTATCACATCATATTTGTGGTTCTATCAATTTGATCTTTTGTTAATGTATCCTGCTTTGCTTGATTGTAATCTCTCCCTCCTGTTTTGCGCTAACTTCTTATGCCGCAAGGGTAGATAAGCGCTAATAATCCTAAGTCGCATCATTGGTCAAATTTCTGTTCCATTCTGGGGATTTTAAACAGCAGCTTCTAACTTCCCTCTTTGGAGTGCCCTCTTAGTTATCAAATATCTACATACAACTCCAACTATAATGTGTAGAGATTGGTTGTTTTCTCTTTGATAAATTGCTTGCTCGAGATTGAACGACTTCTTAAAAGCTCAATAGACGTTTAATGTTTGATCAAGCCTTCATATTCCAAGCTCGCGCGGTGCTTGTCGTGTAATCATATAAAAGCTTTTTTAATTACTTATATCCTTTTCCTGAATTCTGGTTGTAAACAAATCCTTCAGGTTGTGTAACGTAGATTCCTTCCTTTTAAATCCTCCATGTAAAAATGAACTGATTTTACATCCAAGTGATGAACTTGCCATCCCATTATGGCTTGCTAATGTAATATTAACGCGTACTTCTATCGCTGAGCAACTGGGTGCCAAATACTTCATCGAAGTCTATTCCTTGTTCTTGTACATATCCTTTTGCTAACTAAACGGCGCCTTGTATCTTATGATCTTTCCTTGTGCCATCTCCCGCTTTGGTTTTTAAAAAACCCCCGCGCATTTGTGAGTCCAATTGCCTTTTGATCTTCTGGCAACGTAGTAAGAATCCAAGTTTTATTCTGTATTTATTGAATCCAATTCTAATCTCCATGGCCTCAAAAATCCATTTCTTATCTGCTGATGCTCCTTATAGTTAGCGAGGTTCTCTTTCAGGTGAAGAATAAAGCTAGGTGTTCAACATGAGGTGCGCATTTTCATAAAACTTTCTGCTAAGCTTCTCATTTCCTCGTACTGGTGTAATGATCATGATCTCTGATCTGAGTTCTCTAAAAGAACTAATAGTAGCTTCATCCTTTCCCTCTGAGTTCGGATGGTAAGGTGTAAGTTTGTGGTGTGACTGGTGTATTAGAGTTGCTTGTGTCAACAATATATACTAACATTTTGTCCATTTTTTTTCTCGTTAAATGGTACTCAAGAACACAATCATTACTGTTTTCTTTTCACTTTCTTTCTTTTTCTTTCTTAAATCTAACTCGAGAACACAGGTTCCTTTGACACTTTACTTTATGTTTACAAAATGTGCAAATCAACTCCCTATATTTTATGATCTACTTCATTGTGTGTAAAGGGGTGTTTATATAAACCATTTTTTTTCCTTATGCGATTATCTCATTCCGGCTTATATTTGATAATATCATTTTTCGGCTTATTATATACTCCTTCCGTCTCAAATTAAATGTTCACTTTCATATTTCACAAAATTTAAGAAAAATTGGCCCCTTATAATATTAACCAATAAAATTTCATTCTCACCCATTTGGAACCATTTATATTGGTTGAAATTGAAAGGCGGACATTAATTTTAAGACAACCAAAAATAATAAAGTGGACTTATATTTTTGGACAAAGGTAGTAATTTATACTTTTATAGGCTTATACAAGCTTATTATGATATAAGAAACTTAGATAAGACTATAAGTTTCAAAATAAGTCGGACAAATAGAACTTATGATATATAAGCCGAAATTAGATAAGCTCGTAAGTCAAAAAAATAAGCTTAAATAAACACCCCCTAATCTTAACTAAATTTCATGGGGTTGTTGGTTTTACTCATAGTCACAGGAAACGCGACTCGTCTACGTTTTTTGTTCCGGATCGCTCGTACCCAAACGTGGTACGATTGCGTTCCAGATCGCTCGGGATAACGATCCGGATGGCTAGTTTCCGCGTTCCCAAATAACACCATATATTCAGCGTACCAAAATCAATTGGTTTGGCATACCAAAAGCCATTTTTTCGACGTGCCATGCTTGGTACACAATTTTGCATAAAAAATCAGTCAAAGCCGGCCGGAATTAGTCAAATTAAAATATAAAAGATGATGAAAAATATTTTAATATGTTTATATTGATCCAGTTGAAAAGTGTTTTAATGAGATACGAGTACTTTTAATGTGTGAAATTTATATTCAAAACATATTTATCTATTAAAATTAATATTAATATTTATTTATATACAAGTATAATATGGTATATTGTGCATTGAACCGAAGCGAACCCAAAACAAATCGAAATGAGCCTACCTCCCTTCGTACCAAATCTCATGGACTTAGCGAACTGCGAACTTGTTTCGCGATCCCGTACCGAAGCGAACCACGTTCCATGTGATTGTTTTTACTATTTACTGCAATAGTAATGGTAAGGCTTTGTTAAGTTTTGTTTTCATGAATCTTATAACGTTTTGTTGCTTTTGAAGTGGTAAGTATTTGTTGTTAATTTTTTTCATGAATCTTATATTGGTTTTGCTGCTTTTGTAGTGGTAAGAATTTGTTGTTAAGTTTTGTTTTCGTGAATCTTATATTGTTTTGTTGCCTTTTATGTTGTATTAGTGAGTCTATATGTTTTTGGGAAGATTGTTGGCTTGGCTTTCTCATATGTTCCCGAGATTATTTGAGTTGGAAATGGACAAACTTTGTAAACTTAAAGAGGTGTTCAATTTCGGATGGCGTGGTGGAATGGAAATGGGCTTGGAGAAGACAAATTCGAAGTGGAAGAGAGCAAGAAGAATTATCGAGTTTGCTCAGCATGTTGGGGAATACTTATCTGATTAATGATAATAGTGATGGTTGGAGGTGGTCCATGGAATCTTCAGGTGTTTATTCTGTCAAATCGCTTCGAGATGCTCTTGACGAAAAAATTCTCCCTACATCTTCGGAAACAAAGTGGTCTTCCCTTGTTCCTAAAAAAAGTGTGTGTATTCATATGGAGAGCTCAAAAAGATAGACTTCGTACCCGTCTAGTTTTAGACAAAAGAAACATAGACCTGGACTCATTGCTGTGCCCATTTTGTGAAGATTCTTGTGAAGATTTAGAGCACTCGTTGATAGCTTGTGTGCGAGTCAAAATTTTGTGGGAAAAAATTTTCTTATGGTGGAATTTTCAGATGCCGGCTGAAATTAATATTCATGTTCTTCTAAATCTCGTTAGTGATATGAGTGATGACAAAAAGAAGATGTTTCACCCATTTCAGCTTCAAGTGCTTTGAAGCCGTTATTTTTTACTGTTGGTTGGGTTATTTGGAATGCAAGGAACAAAAAGATTTTTTCAGGCATCAATCAGACCACTGAGTTGTGTTTTCGTGAGGTCCAAAGACACTCGTTTTGTTGGATATCAAGTCGTGGTAAAGTGAACGTTAACTGGGACGAATGGGTTGCGAACCCATTCATCTCTTGCGTCCCTAGTTGTGCTCCATGTTAACTGGGTAACTGGTGCTTGTTCTTTCTTTTTAGTTGTATCCATATAGCATCTTGCTAAAGGATTTTTGTGATCAATAAAATATTTGCTGCTTCAAAAAAAAAATGGTTTGTTACTATGAATTATATGGGTCGAATTGTTACACTCATATTCTAGTTTAGTATATAGTAGTACTATTATACTAGTACAATACTATAACATGAGTTTATAGAAGGGATCCGGTGAGAAGAAAAACTAAAATAAGAAGAATAAGAAGAATTTCCAACCACACATTCTAAATAAGAGGGAGAATTTCAAAGGGAGATGCATATCTTTTTGTATGTGCATTTGAAATGTGTGATTGTGATTTTCTTCTCACTCTTCTTATTTTAATTTTTCTTCTCATTTGATCATAATTTGAGTTTATATAAGTTATGTGATTGGCGGGTGAAAACTAAGTTTGTTTACTAGCATTGGTATAAGTGAAAGTGAGAGTCAAATACCAATATATTAAATAAATTTGTAACATTAAGTATAAAATGTGTTGTTTTTTTCTAATTAATTTATTTATTTTTAATTTGAAAAGCAATGCATTAAAAACTACCTCACAAGAGGGAAACCAAGAAATACAGGGCAAGGACTTCCAAGACGGAAACGCAAGAACACAAACAACAATTAACCAAAGACCTCTATAGGCGACAACACCCATTTATCTCAAGCCAAGCTTAGATTTCGACACATATTTGAAAGCCATAAAAGAGATATATGTTGAAATTGTGTGAAAATATCCTCAAGAAGAATGGCCCTTCTATCATCTTCGTTGGCATGAACAACACGGTTCCGCCACTTCAAACGGTTTATACTTTATAGTTGTTATTTATTAAAGTGATGAACATATCGTGAATATGTTGTTAATAGCATCTTTGGTTTGAAATTGATGATAAGTTATTGGTAAATGTCTAGTCTTTAACTTGTATGCATAATTATAGTGTTTTCTTGATATTGAACTTGAGTTCATGTTATGAGGTCCAAATGATTTTTGGTTACTTGATTTTAATGAGTAAAGTGATGGTTTGTTTGATGTTAGATGATGATTACATCATCATATGAGTATATAATAATGATTCTTAGAGACTTTGTTCAAGTATATGTGTGTATAGTAAATTTTGATGCGTTTGGAATTTGGATAATGTTTTAAGGAAGTAATTTATATATGAGTATGTTGTTGAATGTTGTTTTGAGAAAGGATGTTTGTGGTCATTAGTAACCAAACTACAACTGATCTTAAACATATTAATGGGTAAAAGAATGGGTGAAAATGGGTAGACGGGTGTTTTCCGAAAGAATCAAGTATGGCCTATGAATTTGAAGTTCTTTGGTGTTAAAATAATTCATAATGACTTGCATAAACTTTATATTAAGTATTTTTAAGAGTTGACGATAATTTGTGATGAATTATAAGTGTTTTGGGTCGATTTCTGAAAACGTCTAAGTGCAGGCCGCGAGTCAAAATGTGCTAATTAAACAGGAGGGGAGAGTCTTGTTGGATGATGGGTCAAAACGGGTAACTCTTTGATACATGTCAAAGCGATTCAACACTACCCGAATAGACCCACTCACAAGTAAATAGGTCCAATTAAGTTGCCACATATATAATCTAAGCCAGTTCTAGGGCCATACCAAGAAAAGTGAAAAGTGCCCATTTTGGTTTGTTGCCCAACCCTATAGACCTGCCCATTTCGCCACCTCTAATTGAAACGGTATTTCTAAAGTATAAAATTTAGATCATAAGTTAACGCCAATGATCCCACGTGAAAATAAAAATCTTAAGAAGCCATCAAATTCGATGTGATCCACAAAGAATATATGACGAATAAAACCTAGAGTAGATACAACCTGACTGTGAAATGATCCAATCTAACATGCACTGTGAAATTCAAACGTAACCATGTAGCAAACAGTAAGAAAGTTCATGGCTGCATTTCAACCTCATGTTATCATGTTACATGTCAGGTTCAGGATAACGCGTAAATGAGAGCATAACGAGGCGATTTAAGGATCCTTAATGATTAGCAGAGACAATTTCCTTTACCCTTAATCATTACCTTTGTCTTGTACCAAAATAATTAAAATAAAAAATAAAAAAATAGCATAGAGATGTTCAATACGTACTGATGTGTTTATATTTGAAGACAAGACAAAGACACGTGAATGAGAAAGATAAACTCTTTTCTTTCAGACACAATTATTCGAGATGTCGAGGTTATAACACCGATCTTCCAAGAAAATGGCTTTTAGAAGTCTCTCGAGGGCAAACTGATCCCATACCGACTCATCAATACTACTACCTAGCCTTCTCCAATAATGAAGCTTTAGCATATGGATAATTTATAAAACACGTAAACAAATGTGGTTTTCCTAATTAGATTTACGTGGCCTATCTCGGGCGAAGCAATTTTTTTTACGACAAGACAGCATCCTTGTGATTGTTTACGAACCCTTTCCCTGCCAGCTCCAAGATGTTTACCTAGTGAGGTTTGAACCTAAAATATGAGGTTCTAGATTTCAGATATTGGATGGATGAAGTAACAGACACCTCTTTAAGCCCAAGCTAGACCATTCTCTTTTTTTTTTGGGTAAAAGGGCTTCAAACCCCGGTAAATATATTACTCAAAAAACTGTTATGAACGTGAATGTGGCAGAGTGCCACATTGATTACAAGGAAAACGCACTAAAAATAAAATGCGTGACTAAAACTACATTCTCTTGTAGTATACATATGTACGGATCTAACATATATGCGTGTGCATACCCTGAAACTATATGTAGTATAAAACTTAAGGATTGTAATCTATATTGCTTCCCCAAAAAGTATTTGTTATGGTTTTGAACACCCTAGATTGGCCAATGTCTATACCCCACCATTTTTGTCACTTTTACCGTCAACCAATTATATATATATAACAGACACTATCATCTTGCCACCACATATTAATCTTCCTCATTCTCCCATTACAAGTGTTAAACTCATCTGGGCATGTCCTTAAAATTACTAAAAGCAGAGAAGCACATGGACCTAAGTTCAATGAAAGAACTACCTGACTCGTATACATGGGCATCAGTCGATGATGGTCCGCTTTTGTCATGCAGTTCAGAACCTGTTCCGGTTATAAACCTTGAAGACCCTAACGTCATGCAGCATGTTGGCCATGCATGCAAAACATGGGGTGTGTTTCATGTCACCAACCATGGGATCCCTACGGCGGTTCTTGATGACATGGAGGCTTCTGTAAGAAAATTATTCTATCTCCCTATTCAACAAAAACTTAAAGCTGCTCGGGCTCCTGATGGTGTTTCAGGCTATGGTGCAGTTAGGATATCTTCTTTTTTCCATAAACATATGTGGTCTGAAGGGTTCACCATCATTGGATCACCATATGAACATGCTAAAAAATTATGGCCCCAAGATTATAAAAACTTCTGGTAAGCCTTTTTCATTTTTAAGGGTGAGCGGGTTGGGTAACAGGTTAAAAAGGGTACGGCATATTGAATATATATAAAAGATCATGCACGTGCATATAGTCATGTGAGGTCTTCTGACATTATTTATAATACAATGAGACAACTGAATATTACCTGATGCTAGTATGTGACCATATCTAAAATGGCCTGTTTTAACCCAAACCCGTCTTGACATGCTAGTAGGTGACAACTTAATATTACCTGATGCTTTATTTTTGTCATTTTCCAGTGAGGTTGTTGACGAGTACAATAAGGAGATGAAAAAGTTAACTAATAGGCTAATGTGGCTAGTACTCGGATCGTTGGGTATAACAGAAGGAGATGTAAAATGGGCCAGGCAAAAACAAGACATAAAAGAAGCATGTCCTGCCTTACAACTAAATTCTTATCCAGCTTGTCCAGACCCCGACCGAGCTATGGGCCTTGCAGCTCATACGGACTCAAGCCTCCTCACAATCTTGCACCAAAACAATACAAGTGGATTGCAAGTTCAAAGGGAACGAATGGGGTGGGTCACGGTCCCACCAATAAAAGGGGCACTGGTGGTGCATGTAGGTGATTTACTGCATATACTATCTAACGGGCTATATTCAAGTGTTCTCCATCGGGCTATAGTTAACAGAACCCAACACCGTCTCTCTATAGCTTATCTCTACGGTCCACCATCAAATGTTCGAATTTCGCCATTATCAAAGTTAACAAGCATTGTTCGTCCTCCTTTATACCAACCGGTCACATGGAGTGAATATCTTGCCATGAAGGCAAAGTATTTTAATAAGACACTTTCAGTTCTCCGTTTATCTGCACCTGTGAATGGGTTTGTAGATTTGAAGGATCATAAAAGTGTTATTGTTGGTTGAATAAGTTTATGCATCGACGCTTTGCACTTATTTCAGAATTTTGTATAAATAATTAGTGTGTTAATTTTGTAATAAGAATAAGAGGTTACACAACTAGTCAACTTGTTTCGGTAAGTCCATCCAACTATTGAAACTACTTTATAAGTCTCCCAAATAGTATCTGGTTTCATTTATATGAAATCTGTCAAAAAATAGGTATGATGCTGAAAGATAACGTTGAAATTTAAAAGCAAAAAACAGAAGAAACCCTTGGTTACTGTTTCTATAAACGGGTATACAGATAAGGTTTTATCTATTCAAGTTACCCGGGGAGGGCGAGCCTTTTTGACTCAAATGTACGTGGCCTCACCGGGTTACTCCCGGGACCTTTTCCGACCCTTAACTGGCCACCCCCAAATGTATATACTTAGCAAGGTTTGAACCCTTGACCTCCTGTGAGGAAACCAAAGACCCTACCACTAGGCCATTTGGTGGTGGTTTGGTTAGTGTTTCTATTGCTTAAGGTAATACAATATTGAACAGTCAATGAATAACAATTCGTCATTCAGCATATTTTTTTCTTCACAACATGTTTAAACGAAACTAGTTATATACTATGATAGCTTTCAAGTAGTTTCAATACTTATGTTTCCTAAATGTGAAAAGGTTGAATAGTTAAAGATGCATTATACCTTACAATAATGATCTAATTCTTTGGATAAAACGGTTTTGGATGTTGTAGGCATTAAGTACAAACTTTGGAAGACTTTCAACCTGTTTGACCTGTATTCTGTTTAGTTAAAGTATTCACTTTGACCTGTTTTAGACTACCAAAACAACCCAAATCGACCCATTCATAATTAAATGGGACAATGGGTTAAGACTACCACATCAAGCTGACATAAAAAACAAAAGAGGGAGAACATAAAGCCCAGTTCCATGAAAATAGGCAAGGACTAGGAGAGGACAAAGTTATATCCATCATAGGGTCATATCAATACACTGAAATATAAACAAAAAACACATGTTATCCATTTTGTCTTTGCCCTAAAAAGATTAGCTAAAATCCTCCTAAGTAAGTGACAAACATACCGACAACTTTAAATTTGGGCATACACATGAAGTAATATCCTCCGTCAAAGAAGATCAAAGCGTTGAACAAGATTCATATGGCTAAATCTTTGAATCTAATAGCTGGCAGAAGATACTTTTCCATTTTGAATTTCCTACCCAGTGAAACGAAAGACTAAACATAGGACAAAACATATCAAGTAACATCGTGAAACTAAAAATGAGGTTGTGGTTGCTCTATCCTTTGTATGTGTCTCCCTGCCCCATATGTATACACTATACACAAACACCACTATAGATTTGACTTCATTTTATGAGACATCATAGAATATCATTTTAAAAGGGTATGCAAGTGCTATTCGGCCTAACTGTATCAAAAAGTGGGTAACCACCCCTTATGAGATTACAAGTTCAAGTTCCAAGTTTGATAATTGTGTGCAAGTATGTGCGGTCCAAAACATAATGAAATAGGACATTATTAGTATAATCAAGCACACCATGACTACTAAACATGCTTATAACTATTGTTCTAAAAAACTCATAGTAAATGAGATTTTTATGTACTTGCATTTGTAAGAGTATTATGTAAATCATTATGTTTATTCATCTAAAATTAATGATTCTAGACCGAAAACAGCTCAACGCTCTCGGATTCCCGTAGCTGCTTATTTGAGCTTACAACAGAATTTACTGTTATAATATTGTACAAAAAGATTTATCATAGATATACTTTGAATTATTTACCAATTATATCATATAATAAGGTAAATCAAGTGTTTCTTAAAAGGTTAAGATCAGCAGGGACACCCTAGCCCCGTGCACCCATGTTGGTTGTGTACTAACTCTTCCCTAAGGACCTAGCCCCAAGCAATGAACACTTACTACAGTGACATTTAATCATGAATTGAGATTAAACTCTTGACTTGTGGTGGGGGAATGATTCCACCGGGGCAATGGCCAATAGTGTAAATTAAGTGTTGATACCATTCCAATCGACAACGAAAAAGAAAGTACCTCATGACCTACAACGAAATGCAACTAGTTTTAATTTGATTGGTAATAAAATGTATAGATGTCTAGGGCTATGTTTGGTACACAAGATTGTTGAGAGATTGTGCTTATTTTTTCAAAAAATAAGCTACCTAAAAGATAATCTTTGTTTGGCACACATAACTTATAAGAGATTCTAAAAAAAATAATCTTCCATAATCTCTTAAAACCAAAGGTTACTTCATGTAGCTTATAAAAATAATCTCTTTTTATAATCTCCAGCACCAGCACCATCTCCAGCACCAGCACCAGTTCCAGCAACAGTTACTTTCGCCAAACATACCCTAGGAAGAGCTTAGTCACTAGAAATATGAAAATGTTTTAAGTTTGGGCCATGCTTGATGCAAACAAACCTTAAGTAGTCACGTCAGGCTCCTAAATGAGTGGGCTTTTAACATTTTAGGTTTAAGAAATGTCCTACTACTACGGATAATTTTTCATCATATAATCGGTTTTAAAACAGCTAATTAAAGTAAACCCTAAACTCCAATGCATGCGAATCTATGGGAATTCCTTGAACAAAAATTTACAAAAGATAAAAAGAACAAAAGCCACTCCAATCCAAAACTCTAATTTGGATTTTAGCATGACTCATTGAAATCTAATCATCATACTTTAGGTGTCAGATAAAAATATAAGTACAAAACCCTAACGTAAAAAAATGAATCTATGGGCATTCCAAAACCTTAATTTTGTATTTTAGCATGACTCATTGCAATCTAATCATCATCACAATTTAGGTGTCAGATATAGCCAATGAATGGGGGGTTTTACCTGATTGGTTATTCACCGACCACGTGTTGTTGTCTTGTACAATCACGCTAATTATCGATAGCATGCGACATAAAACTCACTGTGGATATTTTGTCACACCCTCGATTCTGTACGGTTTCTTTTGATTTGCAGAATTTTATTACTATTCACTAGGAGCTACAAGACTAGAACCAAATATTTTGGGAGGCCGACATCATTTTTACATATCCAAGTTTTTTTTTTTTTTTTTTTTTTTTTTTTTTTTTTTTTTTTTTTTTTTTTTGTTTGAAATAAATTAATAAATTATGTATTAAAACTTGTATTTGAAAAAATATGCAAATATTCAAGTTTTAAAGAGTATATATGCAATTCTTTTTTGAAATTTATACTACTTTATAAAGCATTTGAGATTTGCTTATAATGGAAGACTTAAAAAATTAAGATTTAACATTTGCTTATAATAAAAATAATTGTATTACTTTTGCTATTAAATTAATACAAGTCCATTTATACATTTTAAACATTATACGTAAAAAACATTATTTACAAATATTAAAAGCACAAATACATTAACAAATAAAATTGATTTTCAAAAAAAAAAAAAACATTAAC
>LBNU01021551.1:0-15771 GCA_014162995.1 Artemisia annua | reverse complement strand
CGTCATTTGAAAATTGATTTCCACTCTTTTGTCAAGGCTTTCTGACGGCGTCAACTTGTGACTTCTGACGCCGTCAGGTTATAAATCATCATCTTTTGAGACTTTGTCGTTTTCTTCACTTTTATGCTCCAAAAACGTCCGAATATGCATGTTTTCCAGAATTCCTCTCAAAAGTACCTAAAATGACAAAAGGAATGATTTAGGGCAATATTTGATCACATTTATACGAATTAGGGCTTAAATGACCCCTTAAAAGCGTAACACTTTTCGTCTCATCAATTGGCCTTTTGCATGTTTTGTTCTTGATACAATTTATGTGACTTCTCGATCTCTTTTTTTAATGTTTCTTGACGGGCTACAAAAAACAATTAGATATAGTTGATCGTTAGTAACTTAAATACAGTTAATCAATATATTGCATTTTCGATCAAAGTAAAAATGTTCGTGCATGTTTCACTTAATTGATAAGACAACGATGTGTAGGATCTCTTAAACCATTAGAGAAGATGATGTTACTACCAAACCTTCGTAGAACCATCTTTATGTCCTACATTGTTACACACACAAAACACACATGAAATTCACAGAAAACAATATAAATCAATATGCTAAATAAGTAAGACTATATGATGCTTACTTTACAACCAGAATAATGTAGCCCAATGTACACGCGGTGTGGAGGAAGTTGAGGTTTGTTGTGTTTGATTTTTGACACATTATATAGTTGATAAAATATTTGTAACTCATGGACGGAAAGGTAAAAAGACTAACCACTAATTGGTGTGTTTAATTTATGCATTCATGGCATTTTTGTTTGTATTCTTTGAGGTTATGTACTTACCACTTAAGCATGCAACCTAAACCAAGGTACTTACACATGAAGCCTCCCAATAGCAAAATCATGAAACATTAATTAACACCCCTTTGTATTTATAAGACTACTTAGTCTTTTATTATATGATAGTCCGCCCATCGAACTAGTCTTTACATATATATGAGGCAAGATATGAGTTGCACTTGATGCTTTGAAAGCTGTACCATGACCCTCAAATGCCACTTGGCATGAAGTGCTGACTGGATAATATGAGTCATCATGTGACTAGGCAACACTTGACAAGTTGGCAATTCATGCTAACACGAAATTAGAACAAAAAGTGGACACATGTGGGAATCGAACCTTGGTCTCTCCTACCATGCAACATAGTGTTAACCAATGGAGCAAGTTGGTTTTTGTGTTAAATGCATACAATCCTAACATGTCATGCTTTAATTTCTTACACATTACTGTGCTTCCATTCAAAATTTGAAACGCACCAATCAACTAAAAAATAGGCATTTTCTTCTCAATAAATCACTCACAATCAATTTATTCCGTGATTATATTCATATTCAAATTAAAATTTGGGTTCTATAAACAAAAACATTATCGAGATCAGAGTTAATCAACAAATCACGGAAGAGTTTAAATAGTCATATTCTTCTCTCCCGTTATCAAAACATATTCATTATTCCCACTAGGTACGTTTGATTCTAAATAACAAATTAGCCACTTATCTTTTTTTACTTTTTCATATGTAAACTGATTTTGATTTAACGATCATTCTGCGTTGCAAGGGATTTATGATTTTATACCCTAATTCTTGGGTGATGATTATTTCGGCTCGGTTTTAATGGGTTTTCCCGCCGCTGTCTATTGGTTGGTATAAAATTATAACATCGGATCTTCTTGGGTGATGATTATTTCGGCTCGGTTTTAATGGGTTTTCCCGCCGCTGTCTGTTGGTTGGTATAAAATTATAACATCGGATCTTCATAAACCTTTAACTGGTATGTTTTGTATGGTAAGCCCAACAAACAAGCATGAATCAGTTTCTTTAGTTACAATTTTTTATTGTAGAATTTGATTTTGATTATTTGGTAGAATGATTTTTTGGGCTTAAGAGCATGTAGCTTTTATGCCCGCCAAGTGTTTGATAATATTACCCGACTAATGAAATAGCTTTCGGGTGTTATTTGCCGTTTTGATAATGAAAATTGTGTCAAACATGTTGTGTATTTTGCAGCAATGTTTCATATTCTCAATGTAATTGCAAAACCAAGTGTAAGATCTTTGTGTCCACTATCTTTTTCACTACTTCAAAATTTATATTTACCGTATGATTAATGAAGGCGACACATTCAGTTATGTAGCATTGTATCCAACACCAAATATTTAGTTTGTAATCACACAACAATAATAGGTGACTAATATTTCAAGGTTATATTGTTTTTTAGTCAGTTTTTACAATGCTAATGAAGTGTGCTTCTGTCTTGCAGCTTTATTCTTATAGGACAATCCACCATTCGTGTTTCTTGGTTTTAGGCTCGTGCGTGCTGCATTTGTTTTGGTAAAATCTTTGACAACCTTGAATCTTTTATGTTATTTGGCATGTCATGTTATCAGAATATATGTAAAACTTAATTCAGAACTGTAACAGAATTTTTACCTTTTATAAAGACACTAATAGGGTGCTTAGGATTGCATATTTAAATGCTTGTTTATCTAACATAAGTACTTGTGAGTGCTTGGGTATAACTGCTTTCCATCTGTTCACAAATGGTGTAATGTTCCAAGTCATAATTTTGAAAAACCCACTCCTCTGGTGGTACATTGAATGATGAGTTTTGTGAAAATTCGACACCTTTTCCTCTTTCGTAAAGGTCGTCACGAGATATTCTTTTTAAGCAGAATCGTTTATCAATCTCAGATTGATTGATGGGATAATAAACATGTCTGGTGGGAGAGTGGTTCGTCGTCACATCCAAACGCGTAGAAGTGTGGTGGGTCAACTGATGGTAGTCAGACATGCACGTGTTATTGTGTGCAGGTATTTCTCAATTGCCATGATGTCATATTTGTATTGTCGTGTTAAATGCATGGGCTATCAAATGCATAATTCATATAATATTTTCTTATTAAGCTTCAAATGGGCTTATCATTTTTGGTGATTAGATTGAGGTAAAAAAATTATTCCATGCTAATTGATGTCCCTGCTATAATTCAATTATACTTTATAAGGTAGGATTTCTTAGGTTATCGAGACACAAGAATTATGGAATCTCAATAGTGTTTCCAGGCCGTCGATGTTTATTGCATAGTTTGACTTTTGAGGTCAAAGATTATATTTTCTTATTCCAAAACTATTTTGACGTTAGTAACGAAAATTTCGGAAGGTAAAGCATGTTGAAAAGGTTTCATGCGTTATCATTAGTATTAACTAAATATTTTTACACATTTGACATGTTAAATTGAATACAGTCCTTAGTGACCCATTTATAGATAAATAGATTACTATTCCCCTATTCATGTGTTAGAATTTGATATACAAGCTGATTTAGATTACTATTTAATTTGACCTTTAAAGTCAAAACAGGTAAAAAAATCTGGTATTATCACGCAAGCAACCTGCTACTGTGCCATGTGAAGCTTCAGTGTCAACTGGATGGTAACATAAAGAAGTTAAATAGATGGTAAGAAATCAATTAGTACTTCATTCTTTATTCCAGATATTTGAAAATGTAACATTTTTAAATATTCTTTTGGTTGTTGCAGCCAACGGATTCAGATAGAGATCCATGATCACCTTTACGACTTGGCTACTTTCCGTCAATTTTATCAAGTATGCTATGGTTATTTGGCTTGCAAGATAAATTAGCTTATTCAAAACAAATTTTGAATTTGAACTTGAAAAATGGGTGAACTTTGGTGTGTTTGGGATATTGCTTATTTTAAAGTGCTCATCTTCCTGTGGTTTATTTTTAAATGTAGGTTATGTTAATTATGTTCTTGGTATTAGTTCCAGAAGCGATTTGAGTATGTTTATGGTAAAAATTTCCTAATATGTGTCTTAAGTTTTTTACTTAAAAAATGGTGCAGGAAGGCGTCTGGGATCTGGGTGATGACCTTAAAGGTGTCTGAAGCATCTGGAAATCTCGGTGGGCTTGAGAAGAAGATTCTGTATGCAGAGACTAAGAAGGTTATTAAACCCTGTCAGAATTTGATTTTTCTTTGATAACTGAATTTGGTCAATTTACTACTGAGCATTATCCTGCTGGTGAGTTTATTTAGTAAGCAATGAGTTATAGAATTTCTGATATTTAAGTAACTGATGAGTGTGCTGATGTCATCTCTTTTCATTTCCCTATTTCAGAAAAGTATGGAGGAGAAATTCTACAAAATTGACAGTTGATTAACCCAGAAACGTGCTGGCGCTTCACATGTCCAAACCTGCTGTCTTTATATACAAAAGTGGACAATATATGTTTGTTAACTTTGATGTGCGCTAGATTGCGACCACGCAACAGGTTTTACCTCTCAAGGGATCTCAAGAGGCTTACAATCCCACCAGGCAGTGTACCTGACCGATGTAGTATAGTGTAGTGGTAAGTACGGGGGATTGATCGTTCTCCACAGGGAATAGTGTTCGTTAGGTATGAAAAACTACTCTAATAGGTCTAAGGGTGAGGGATGATTATTTTTGTACTTTTATATTTTTTAGAAAGCAAGTAAAATCTTGGGTTTGAAGGAATGGGCGGAATTAGTTGTTAGCCAACTAACCCAAAAACTACTATTGCAAGTAAAAATAAAAATAACTAAAACTAATTGGTTGTGAAACTTATATGGAGACAAATGTGTTTAGTTAGATTTCCTTACTCCATAACTATCTTTTACCGGTTAATTAGTGTGTATTAATTGCGTGGATGACGGGTGTATTCCTTAATACCAGTCGTGGGGTGGCGTACGTACTTCCCCAACTCTATAAGCTCCCACTTCACTCCTATGTCGAGCCTACTAGAAGCTCCTAACATGGGATCATTAGAATTCGCTCATGCATTAAATACAACCATAAAAACCTAGTACGCATTGGTTCATGTTTCTTAAGACGTTCAAGCACGTTACCATATAGGAGATTGGCCAGTTTTCTTAAGCCTAACATCGATAAACATTCATCCAATACAATTAATAGCACACCAACAACCAATAATCAATAGTTAGGTTTCATTAGATCTAAGAAAACACAAAATAAACCTAGCCCAACATGTTAATTAAAAGACAAGCATAAGATATAATTAACCAAAACATAGACATATTGATTAATTTGAATGGAGACTTATCTTTAATTGAACATGGAAGGATCAAGGGTGAAAAACCCTTGAAAAAGCTGTCAAAATCGTCTAGGGTTTGTTCCCAAAAGTTGCACCCCTAATGAATGAAAAATAGAAAAGTATTTATAGAGAATACACTCTGACGGCGTCAGGCTTTAGGTGCTGACGCCGTCAGCTCGCCGCCATTAGGGTTCTCGGATGGCCTAGATCCATATCTGACANACTATTGCAAGTAAAAATAAAAATAACTAAAACTAATTGGTTGTGAAACTTATATGGAGACAAATGTGTTTAGTTAGATTTCCTTACTCCCTAACTATCTTTTACCGGTTAATTAGTGTGTATTAATTGCGTGGATGACGGGTGTATTCCTTAATACCAGTCGTGGGTGGCATACGTACTTCCCCAACTCTATAAGCTCCCACTTCACTCCTATGTCGAGCCTGCTAGAAGCTCCTAACATGGGATCATTAGAATTCGCTCATGCATTAAATACAACCATAAAAACCTAGTACGCATTGGTTCATGTTTCTTAAGACGTTCAAGCACGTTACCATATAGGAGATTGGCCAGTTTTCTTAAGCCTAACATCGATAAACATTCATCCAATACAATTAATAGCACACCAACAACCAATAATCAATAGTTAGGTTTCATTAGATCTAAGCAAACACAAAATAAACCTAGCCCAACATGTTAATTAAAAGACAAGCATAAGATATAATTAACCAACACATAGACATATTGATTAATTTGAATGGAGACTTATTTTTAATTGAACATGGAAGGATCAAGGGTGAAAAACCCTTGAAAAAGCTGTCAAAATCGTCTAGGGTTTGTTCCCAAAAGTTGCACCCCTAATGAATGAAAAATAGAAAAGTATTTATAGAGAATACACTCTGACGGCGTCAGGCTTTAGGTGCTGACGCCGTCAGCTCGCCGCCATTAGGGTTCTCGGATGGCCTAGATCCATGTCTGACACCGTCACTTGTAAATATGCTCTAGGCCGTCACTCTTTAGCTTAACACCTGACGGCCTAGGTTTGTTAACACCTGACGCCGTCAGGTGTTATTTCCATGTTTTCTTCTTAGGGCGTCACGTATAGTCTGAATCCACTCCTTTGTCTTGGTTGGCTGACGGCGTCACCTTGTGACTCTGACGCCGTCAGGAAGGATTTCCAGCATGCTTTTGAGACTTTGTCGTTTTCTTCACTTTATGCTCCAAAAACGCCTAAAATGATGTGTTTTCCAGAATTCTTCTCAAAAGTACCTAAAATGACAAAAGGAACGATTTAGGGCAATATTTGATCATATTAACTCGAATTAGGGCTTAAATGACCCCCTAAAACGGGTACACTTTTCACCTCATCAAACTTCTTTGTTGTTTCCATTTGAATGGTGAGTTTTGTGCAAAAGAAAACTTTTATTTGCAATGAAACGTTTTGTATATACTAAGTTAATGATTGTTATTCAGGCATCCAAATTCCATAACTTTTGCACCTGGAGATGATAACCTAACTGTGCATATCTGAACCCTCGGTGACTGGACAAGGCAACTTAAAACCGTCTTCTCTCAGGTACATTTTTCCTGATCTAAAAAGTGTTTAATACCAGAGGTGAATACTTATTGTATGTTTTGAGTGTACTCTTTAGAGTGAAAGTGCTATTAAAGTTAGAACGGTTAATAAATCTTGCATAATTGAAACATTTTCGCAGTTTCAAAATGTGTAGTTGTGATTTTTTTGTCGCTATGCTATGGTATTGGAGACTACTGTGAGAACAATTATGATTGAATGGGCGAAAGTGGATGGGAAGGCAAAAAGGCTTAGAAATTTTTGGTAAATTTTGTAGTAGATTATCTTAAGAGAATTTGCTTAATGTTTAATGTAGTGAGCTGGTTTAATTTGAATTTTGAAAATGATTTTGATGTTAAGTCATCAATATTTACTCTATTTGAAGAGTTCTTGGTATTTACTTTACTAAATTCATGCTGTATGTTAAGTTTGTCAATATGTTATGATCGAGTATTGACAATATGATGATCGATTTTGTTGTCATCGCCTATAGCATAACTTTCATAACTGCTATATATATGTTTTATGTGTATTGGTTTTAAAACAATCTTTTTTATAATTAACAAGATCAGTGTATAAAAAAAATGTTTGAATCACACTAGAAAGGTGCTACGTCCTACATTTTTTTCATAGGGTGTTCTTCCATACTTCTGTTTGTGATTGGAAAACTGAATTTCGCTGGTCCGTATGCAATTCAAAGCTCTGTGATTCTGGCCAACTGCTGCAAGGTACTCATATAGTTCTTACTGGCGAAATATATGGTCGTTTCATAGTTGAACATATGTATTTAGTTAAGTATATTCATCTTAGGATTAATTACACATGTCATGGACTTTTGTTTGTTGCTTCTTTTACATTCTTTTTAGATCTTCGACTCATTCATTTTATGTTAAATGTGATAGGTAACAAAGACACTGTTGGAAGTCTATTGGCACCCTTAATGTAAGTGGTGCATATAATTATGGCATGTGAATGTGTTTATGTACGTGCAATGGTGATTAAAGCACGAATATGGATGCAAAGCCCGCAAGAAACTTTTAAGTACAAGTGTACAAAGAATTTTATTTAGGATATAAATAAGCACCATGTAATTTCTCTGTTTTCATATTTATCATTGTTGTTTTTATGTATAGTACATGAACACTTTTTTTTGTTCCCAACATTTTGGTTTAAGATAATTGTCGTTATTCATTATTTATTTACGTCCAGTCAAATTTCATCAAGTAATATCATGAAGCGAACCCGCCCATCGGGCGGGTTATGAAGCTAGTACATAAATACAATTAAAGACATGATCATATTTAAGTTTATGATACAACCTTCTTAATGAACATTAAATTGTTGGTTAAGTTATTTTTTAATTTTTAAATGATCTTTAGAGTGATCATTTGGAATTTGGAAAAGAAGATGATATAGTTGGCTTATATCATGAAAGAATCGACGTCTTGATGAATTTTGGGATTGATTCACCAACTACATACTCATCGCGATTATTGTATATTATCACCAATCAGGCAACTACTACCGTCTTGTCCCACTTTAATATTGTGCATATTCACATTGCGCGCCGGCATACAACTAGTTATGATCTTAATCACCAATAAAATGTCATGAGTTTAAATTCCGTTTGCTCACTTTAAGTCTTAACTACATATAAAACGTAAAAAATAAAAAAAAAAAGAAAAAAAAAAGAAAGGTTCTTAAAACTTTTAAAAAGTTAAGAGTGCGTAATATGTTATGCTTGAAATACCCCTTTAATCTGAATGTGTTAATCTAAATGGTTTTAATTTTAATTTTTTGTTTAATAAAATAAAAGTTAAGTTATTTTGTTTGACTTACGTTGTTGAACCACGTACAATTAAGAAAATTGCTTTCATTTTCAGTTTCAATAATTTTTCCAGTTGTCTCAAGGTCGAGGGTTTTTGGACCTCTTTTTTCTCGTTCCCAAACCAGACCGGGTTGCCCTGTACAATTGGGCAACTATTCCCAGTACGCGACAAGCGTGTCTTTAATGATTACAAGGATGACGAGTCATAGGGCAACTGGTCTACTCCGGTATAACAATTGGGCAACTGGTCTACTTTAAAAAAAAGTCGGACACATGGCAACACATGATATTTTAACAAGATTTTGCTTGCATTTGACTTTGACTAACAAGATTTTTTAACGGTCGTCAATGAAAAGGACATAATTATATCAATATACTAAGCAGGGGCTTTAATAGCCCACTTTACTAACCCATTCTTTTATAACCCGACCCTTTTGGCAATTTGATATAACCCGAGAATGCTCCAACTGTTCACCCTCACTCACAAACGCTTCCCACTTTGGAGATCCGACCACTTTAGCTCCGAGCACCTCAACCACCACCAATTAGGTCCGATCCGATGGGTTTTTTGTTGCTACAGTTTTCTGTGAGGGGATATACAGTGTTAGGAACAGTAAAATGGTTTTTTTATTCGGTTTGTGGCTGAGTTTAGTCCATTTGTTCTTGCTACAGTCCTTTGAAGTTTCCTATCCACATCTTTGTGTTAGGTTGGTGTACATAATCTTTAGATTGCGGGCTTTTTTTTTTTTTTTTTTTTTTTTTTTTTTTAGAAAGAACCTTGCCCAGATTTGTTGCTCTCTGAAAATTGCTTGGGAAATTTGTTAGAGGTTTGGGTTTTTGAGCTTTTTTTGTGACTTTGCTTCTTTTGTGTTGTTGATTTTTGATGCTGTGTTCACTCTTTCTGTTAAAAAAATTGTGATTAATTTCATGGTTTTGAGGGTTATCAACCTAGGTTAGGTTACTTGTTGTAGAATTTAGATAAGTGATATGTGTCTATTTACACATATCTTTGACCTCATTTAACGAACAAAAACGACCAAAAACACCCGAAAAGACCATATAATGTCACAAATATCCTTGGAATGTGTTTTTGTGTGTTTTTATTTTTAGGATTTACGCGTTACGTTTTAGGTTTAAATTACGTTTAGGTTTATTTGTGATTTACATGCTTTCGTTATTAGTTTACTTGCGTTATTTTAAGTTGTTATTTGTTGCATTTAGTTTAGAAATCTCAAAATCTCTTTTTAAATCTCATTCAAATCACCCGATCACAAAACGATTCTCAGCTTCGCATTTCACACCTCACACGGACACGACCCGGGGATATCTAATACTCCCGGTTGACTTTCTTTGACTATTTTCCCGGTCTATATATCACCTAGTATCAATAAGGCTCATTTAATTTGGTAAAATTTGCATCTACTTAATTCGTCTGTATGAAAAAAAATTAATGAGGATATATTAGGGTTTTCATGGTATGCATTTAATTTGCCATGTTTTCCTTTAATGATCTTATCTAATTTTGTGCCTTGGTTGTCATTTAATATGTTCTGACATTTTTTTTTATTTTTTTTTAAATCTTTCTAATAATTCTAACTTTAACTTGCAACTTGAATATGTATTCCTTTATGATAATGACTTATTACAAACTGTTAGCGATAATTTTTTCACTGACTTTTCTGAGTTCCCGTCGTCGGATAACTTGGCACCTTTCTAATTATGCGTTGAAAGTTAAAAAATGTTGACACAAACAACGCCAAACAGTCATGTACAAACCCAAAAATAAAAAGTTGTGATCCTATACATGAGTGTGTTGCCAATGCTATACAAGGAAACCGTGCACAAGCCTCCTTTCACAATCACTCTATTACACCATCTTCTTTAAATAATTCTGAAACTCTTGGCTTAACGACGTCCATTGTTTCTTCTCAAGGTTAGCTGATGTTCTAGTTGATGTCCAGTTGTTGTTCTTATTGTTTCTCGCATGTCTGTATTCCTATGCTAACTTTCTACGTACATATTTGCAGATGGTCTTTATGAACAAATCAGAGGATTTCAAACCGTATGTTTCAAATGCATAATGCTTTGGGAAAACATCAGCCAAGTGCACCATTGGACACCTTTGTTGGTAATTGCCATATTAAACATACTATAACTATATTTGGTTTATTATTGATCTTTTTATTATAATATTTCAATTGTCATTAAAATGACCTGATGGTCATGTGTGTTTTGAAGGTCGAGGTAGGCGTACTTGCAAACGGCAACGTCAACTAAAAGCCCACGAACAAGAATCCATGGTGTTCCTATACCTTCTGGTGTTGGTGATTCTTCACAACAATCTTTTAAAGACTGTGGTGGTTCAGATAAAAATACCGTATCCAGTGATCTAACTCAACGTGAGTTGAGATTTCCTGTATTAAACCATTTTTTTGTACCTAAAATTAAAATAGCTTATGAATTGTTGCTTTTTTTATACATACAATAAGTGATTGTGTTTAACTTTTTTTTTATTGACAGGATTAGTTACAACATCAATAGAAGAAGTTACCCAAACATGTTCATTGACGAGTGCAAATGGTGAAGCTGTCACACACCAACATTGTAATGCGGACATGTTAGACAATACTATTAATGATGTTGTGCCTTCTATTGGTGAGCATTTTATGTTTACTATATTATTTTTGAACATCATTAGACCATTTTCTTGCTTCCAAATTTATTGCCTGATATTTTAGTAATATGTTTCTTATATGCAATATTTTGTTTGTGCTATTAGGAGTACCTCCAGATGACGCGGTTGGATTACCATTTAAAAATAGTGGCACATCTTTTGAAGAAAGTCACATGAGGAACACCTTAGACACTCATGTAAATACACCTGGTAACCAAGACCACTGCCAACCAATGGATCCGCAATGTTCTACAAACAATAACATCACTGATGGTGCTTATGCTTTGTCTTCAAAGACACTTGAAGGTAAATGTTAGACCCGTTTCCCGAGTACTTGGACCCCACCCTAGATGAATTTTACTACGACCTGACGTGATTGGATAGTCAAACCCGATAGTCAAAGAATGTGTTATATAGTTTTGGGAAGTTATGATGTGTAATTTGAGGGACTAATGTTGTCAAGTATTATAGTGTTATTATTAATGATGTGGCCAAAATGTAAGAAAAGTGACTTAAAGGACCAATTGGGTCAATTGTCCAAAGTTGTGTAAGTATATATAAATCTATCCCCATTATTCTAGACATTTCCACACATTTCTTGGTGTGGTTGTGTGTGTGGCCGGATTTGGATAAGGAAGAGGAGGGAAGAGAGCTAATTTGGAAGCTTGGGAAGGAAGATGGTGAAGACATGATGCTTATGATCATTCCTAGCAAATACCACCTCAAGTAAGTAGTTCTATAATGATGATTATGAGGTCAAGAGTTAAGATTAGAAGTGGAAAATCATCATATGATCAATATATGATTATATGATGATTTAGTAAGGATGATGAGTAAGTTATTGTGGGTTTTATATAAACCGTTGTTTATGTTATTGATTGTTATGTTATTAGGTTTTGTTAGATGATAAAGGATGATGATGATGTTGGCTAGTAATGATGATGATGATGATGAGGGTATTATGATGGTTAGACTTAACTTTGGAAGCTAAGGTAAGTAAACCGGTTATGACTTGATATTATAATGATTTCTTACATTTTGTTTTATGTAATTGTTATGATGAGATGTTTGAAGTGTTTAGATGATGATGGGATGAAGAAGTAGATGTAAAGCTAGTTTGTTATAACTAGCAAATGAGATTGTGAACTTAGTGGGATTATTGTAAGTGCTTAGGAAAGGAAGAGATGTTTTGATAAGACTTGATGTGGCTAAGGTATGTGATATGTTAGTATGTGATGAAGTAAATGTATTATGATGCTTAATGTGTGAATGAATTATGATGTTATGTTATATCCGTTTTGCTTACTAAGCCTTTGTGCTTACGGTTTAGTTGTCTTACCTTTTGTAGGTTGGTATGCATTTGTGGAAGGCTTGGATAAAGATTAAGGTTGGATATGTGAAGTAGAAGGACTTTGGTAAGATAGTTGAGCTAGGTAGAATACTATGACAGCCGTGAATTTAGCAGATGAGTTTGACTAATAGTCTCGATCCATTTGACTTTGTTTGGTGTGAATTAAGTGTTTATGTGGGGTATATGTGTGAGATAAGTATTATATATGTGTGATATAGGTACGATACGAGTGTGTGTTGGCACTAAATCCCTATGTGTGGTGTTATTGTTGTGAGTTGAGTAATCTTGGTGTTGGGATAAGTTCATTTTGATCGCCTTTGTGGTGTAGGAATGACTTGTGTGGTTTTGGTGTTTCGTGGTTTTGCGTAACAAGTTTGCGTTCAAGTGTTTGAGCGTTAGTAAGTTACGAGGAGGTCATTTTTATGAGTTATGTTTATAAAGAGTGTGGAAATCTATTTTTGGAGACTTTGTTTTAAAAATGATTATTTTTCCGGTTTGTCGTAAAAATGAAGGTTTATCGCGTAAGACTTTAGGATTTAGCTACGGGTACTTATAAAATATCAAAAGTATAGGGTTTTGAGTGTAATAATTTAATTTAATAATAAAAAAAAATAATATAGAGGAGGGGTGGGCGGCCGAATAGAGAAAAAAGGGGGTAAAAGGAAACCCAATTGTAGTCCAGTTACAATTCTAAGCCTTAAGGGTTATCCATAATTAATATAAATACAAAACTAACGCTCCCAAATCCCTTTTTCCTGCAAAATTTGATCGACCACAAGGGGAGGAGAAGAGAAAAACTAGGGTTTATAGTTTTGAAGCAAAAATCAAGAATCAAGGTAAAATCCTTAAAACCTATGTTCAATTATTTGATTAATTATTAGAATTCATGTAATAATAAGTATGATGGATTTAGGGTTTATAAAATTTTGTAGATTAATGATGTTAAACATGTTGAGATCATTGGTTAATAATATTATGATGATTGGTAAAGAGATTTGGTCATTAAACGCGTTAGTTAATGAGTTAGGGTTTTGACATAATTATAGTGCTGTAAAGATACGAAGATATTTAATAGATGGAGATGAGTTAGATCACGAATTTTGAGTCTAAATTATAGTTCAAAGAAAGAGCTTTCCAAAAAGTCTGGCCACGATTGATTTCGAGTTCCGGAAGTTGGTCTTTTGATTTTTCAAAGATAAGGTGTTAAAGCTGTTAAACCGGGACAGAATTTGGGTATAAATTTGATAGTGATTTGTGGTTGAAAAAGTGATACCTACGTTAGCCCTTCTGGGAAAGTTGAGTTTTAGGTTATCTTAGACTCCCACGAAAAGAATTCGCGATAAAAAGTTTCAGAAGTATTTTATTTGATTTAAAATTTTTGGTGTGCGTTCAGATCCGAATTTGGATAGTTATCAAGTTTGATTTTCTTATGGGTACTTGTGTGTGTTATTAGACCATGGCCTTCTGGGATTAGCTTGTATGCTTATGAGAGACTATGGTGAATTTTTTGTGTGAGTTGTGGAGCTTGTTTTGTCGTGATTTTATATGGGTAAATGTACCCTAAAATTCTGCGTTTTCTAAAATTGTTTGTGCAAGGGATTTAGTGAATGTTAGTGGTTGGTGGTGTTTAGTAAGGAGTCTAGGAGATCCATGGTGGGTCATATGAACCTTAGACATCCATCATATGAGTATTACATGGGTAATAGCTTATAGCTTGGCCATGTGTAACGTGAACTTATTTGTGTTATATAGATTTGTGATTTGTGTTTGTGGAAGCTGCAAAGTTGAGGTGAGTTCATAGTCTCATACTTTTTACTTTTGTTTTAAACTTGGGATGGTAATGATGCTTGTCTTAAATGGTTTGAGTTACCGTGATTNGTACTATAGTGTTAGAGGGTATTTCTTTTAAGGTTGATTTGATACCTTTTTGGACATGGAAGTTTTGATCTGGTGATAGGGATGAATTGGTTGGCTAGGCATAAGACTGAAGTAATATGCCATGAAAAGGTGGTTCGTACCCCTTTAGAGAATGGCGATGTACTACGAGTACAAGGGGTTTATTCTACCTAGTCATTCCCCGTGAGGAGCACCTGTGTTGTTAGTTAAGAAGAAGGATGGTTCGTTCAGGATGTGTATTGACTATCAGGAGTTGAACAAGTTAACGGTTAAGAATCGGTATCCTTTTCCTAGAATTGATGATCTCATTGACCAGTTGCAAGGTTCTCAATTTTTCTCGAAGATAGATCTGCGTTTTGGTTATCATCAGTTAAGAGTGTATGAGGACGATATACCGAAGACAGCTTTTAGGACTCGTTATGGACACTTTGAGTTCACGATTATGCCATTTGGATTGACAAATGCACCCGTGGTATTCATGGAGTTGATGAATCGCGTGTGTAAGCCTTATTTGGATAAGTTCGTGATTGTGTTCATTGACGATATCTTAATCTATTCTAAGACGAAGGAGGAGCATGGAGAACATCTGAAGTTGATACTTGGTTTGCTAGAGAACGAGAAGTTGTATGTCAAGTTCTCGAAATGTGAGTTTGGTTACAAGAGGTACATTTTCTTGGGCATGTGGTGAATAGTAAAGGTGTACATGTGGATCCTAGTAAGGTGGGTCATATGAACCTTAGACATCCATCATATGAGTATTACATGGGTTATAGCTTATAGCTTGGCCATGTGTAACGTGAACTTATTTGTGTTATATAGATTTGTGATTTGTGTTTGTGGAAGCTGCAAAGTTGAGGTGAGTTCATAGTCTCATACTTTTTACTTTTGTTTTAAACTTGGGATGGTAATGATGCTTGTCTTAAATGGTTTGAGTTACTGTGATTATGTGTGATTTAAAAGGCTTGGACTTATAATGTTATCGTATGTATGCTATGTGATGAATGTTGTGTGATAATGCTGTGTGGTCCAATTGGGGGGGGGGGGAGTATCCAATCGGAGAGTAATTACTCCTACTCACTATTATGCTGTGTGGTTAAAATAGGATCCAATTGGGAGGATGCTTATCCTGTTGCTCGCGCATGCGACCTAATTGATGAACCTTAGACATCCATCATATGAACCTTAGAGCATAACCACACCATGGTAAAGATTCTTACGTAGAAGAAGTTGTTGAATTGGAAAAGAAAATCAAAGAGTTTCAAAATGTTGTTTATAAAACAGGTGAATCCATCACCACAATTCAA
>LBNU01021550.1:40667-85344 GCA_014162995.1 Artemisia annua | reverse complement strand
AAAACTACGATTACTTACTCTCACGCCGGAGGATAATCGGGGGAGACAATCCCTCGATAAGCCTAACGGTGTTTGTTTCTTTCTTAGTGCGCAGGTCTCAAGCAATATCAAGCAATTGATACGAAGGAAGGAACCCAAACAAGGAACGTCCAACTTTTGTATCAACAGTTGCGCAAAAGAAGTGGTACTTATAATCTATAGAGTGCATTAAATCAGCGAGCATAGAAATTCTGTTGTTGGACTATATGAACCGTTGGATCGAAAAAACATATCCAGAAACAATTAAATCCAACGGCTAAAATGAATGCATGATGATAAGAGACTAGAGTACCGCGTGTCGGATACCCTTTCACCTAACTATCCATTCGACGACAGCTATGTTTTTTTAATTGCCAAAAAAAGGAATATATCTAATTTTAGATTTAGAGTACATTGCAAAACTTGTCCTTGTGCTTTGGTTAAACTCCATGTTTCGTCCTTGGTTTTCTAAAAGTGCAATCATAGTCCTTGTGAAAAATTTATGAGTGCAATTTTCGTCACTGGACAAAATAAAATGACTAACATGCCCGCCCTCTCTATTTTAGATGACAAGGGTGATTTAGTAATTTTATTTTGATCAAGGACGAAAATTGCACTCATAAATTTTTCACAAAGACTTTGCGTTCATTTTTTAAAAGACAGTGACGAACATGCAATTTGGACAACTGCGAGACGACTTTTGCAATTTACTCTTTTAGATATTTAAATAGTGTGATGTTATTGGTACCTCGAGTCCTCGAACACTTTTTGTTTACTCATTTTATTAACAATATAAAAGAATTATTTTTATAAATTTTATTCTATGTCTTTTGATTTTTATCTGTTTTTGTTTCGAATTTTTTTATCAAACTTTATGTCTTCTGTTTTGTAAATTTTTTTCATAGTTTAATAACAAAACAAAATTATAAAAGTTAAAAAAAGTGTTACAATCATTTTAATTACTACAATAAACTATCACATTTAAATATTAAGAAAATAAAGGACCAACGTGGTAGTAGAGTTAGATGCACCGAATACTGACTTAACACGTGTATGTCCCAACTTGGTTAATGGATTATTGACACGTGGTATAAGTCTGACAAAAGACAACTTGTCATTTGTATATTGCATGGTTTGGCTAAAAGAAGCAATGGCCTTTCACTAGGACACACGTAAACAGAAGTCACTTGTAAGTTGTAACATCACTTTTCTAATTTTCATGAGTGATCTGTTGAGATTATAGTCATATGTTGTTTCATAAAACTTTTAAAATTCTGTTGAAAATAATACAAAATTGTCTAAACAAAAAAATACCTAGACTTGGTCATGGTATATATTGAAAGGGAAATTATTTGCACCCTCCTTTTCTTTATTGGGACATTTAATCATATGCATTAAACTGTTCATTGTAGATATACATTGTTTTAACCGATTGTACATATGAGTTTCCTAATCAAAAAATAAAGTGTGTAAATCATCTCTCGTATTGAAACATAAGCTACATTTTTTTAAAAGAAATAACTCCAAACATGTGTGTTTTTCATGAACGACATCAACAAAACGTGGTTTAACAAAGGCCTAAATCAAATTACTCAAGGAGCCATGTAGCAACATCACACATAAGTAGCAATTTGATAAATGTTTGATCATCTTAGTAGGATTTTGGAGCTCTATCACCACATCATCAATAGTATTAATGATAATTACCTAAACAAGCTTTTACTTTTGAGTTTTGCTATAACCTCTTACTAAATCTTTTTATAAATATAATCCTTCTACACACATAACAATATTAAATAGTTTTTTTTCACTAATTCTCTCTCTACATTCAAACCGTCAGCTCTGCTACCAGGCAGTATCCTATGAGTAGGCAGTTTTGTAAGAATATTTAGTAGGAGAATTTAGCATTTTTGTTTACTTTTACATGCTATTAATATTATACTTTTATTATATTACTTAATTGTCATAATGAGTTTTTACTCTTCATAAACATAAAATCTAATTGTTTTTCTTTATAACCATAATATCTTAATATCATCATACTTTAAAAAAGAAAAAATAAAAACAAATCCATATGTTCATATGCCAAAAACTGATATGAACATAGACACATATCGTATTTTAGAATATTCTATAACAAGTACCATAAATAACTTTGTTAACAAGTATCTTTATTCTCTACTAAACTTTATCTCGAAAAGCTATCTAATTACAAGAATATAAAACATTTATAACACTTGAATAATCAAAACCAATTTGGTGAATATAATCCGCTTGATCAATAATTGACTTTCCAAATATAATTAATAAGAATAATATATAGTCTTTTAATTGACAAAATATTAGAAATAAAGAGTTTGTTTTGTACAAAACAAGTAACAAGAATTAAAGACGATAAATTAAAAAGAATCAATGATTCTACAGTTTTGATGATCAATGAAGACCCAACGTGTCACCACTACCCCTCTCTTGTCTCTGCCACTTGTCCTTTCTTTATGTCCCCCACCTTTTCTCAAAAGGGTATTTTCGTCCATTCATTCTTTAGTTGTTTGGTTTTTTATTTCTTCCAAAACCAATCCTTGTAGCTAAAAGATTAACAAAGTCACCCATACACTTGTTAAAATTTCTCTAATTATGCTATACTATCAATGTCTAGGTTTTTATGCATTTAGGTATTTATGAAAGAGATTTTTTTAACTTGTGTCATGATAGCATAAGTTTTAATCATTCAAAAAAAACAGAAATTATTATATTTACATGTTAGTGATATTAATAGTTTTTTAAATATGTAATGTTTATCAAACTTATCACTATTTTATGTAAAAATAAAATTATTTAAGAAAGCAAATGTATTAATTTAATGCTTTAAACTTATATCACCATGGTACATGTTAGAAAAACTTTGTATGAAATATAAATGAATGCTTTGATACAACCCAACTAGAGTAAAGCAGGTTTGCCATGCTAGCTATCAATGGTTGTTTTTTAGCCTTGTGAATATACGATGATTTAGAATCGAATAATGTTTGTTAAAGCTCTTCTTGATCAACATCTCAGGCTTTTAGTTATTTACATGACGTACTGATGTAAAGAATTGTAGGCCTCTCCAAAATATTGAGAGTAGCTGGTTTTAACCAAATAAAGAATAATGAATTCAAAAAAAAAATAAAAAAATAAAAAAAAAAAAAATAAAAAAAAAAAAAAAGTTAAGCAGTTCCCAGTCAAAGTTCAAATTCAAGAGTTTCTCGTAAAAGAGAACTGTTAGATTTGCTTTCATCACCATACGGTATTCAGAAAAGACACACACTACTGACTATTCAAACCCGTCTTCAATCATTTTCATTCCTTTCAAGCTCAGCGTAACTTCAAAACCACAACGCACTCATTCTTAATCAACGTACCTGATAAAATGTTGATCAAAAACTCGAAATAACCACATACCGAAACAATTCAAGTACACATTCAATTCCACATTCTTAGCAACAAACATTATGAATCACATCTACATCTTTTACAACTCAATTCTGAACACAAATGTATGCTTGATAACCAGAGTATTCAGTTATTCACCATAAAAGAGTCACTTTTTGGATTACAAAAAGTAACACCCGCCACACACACACTCCAACCCCTCGGAAGCCAAACTTCGACAAGAGTTTCACCTTTGTAAAGCGCTAGCCAAGTATGGCGACCGTAACAGGCCAAGTCAGACCTGCTCCGATTACCAAAAATCAAAACCACAAGTCAAAACTAACACAACTCCTCATAACCCAAAGGACCAAAACCGCAAAGTCTCACATTCCCATCTCTCATTGTCCTGTTTTCTCTTCCCTTCCCCACGAATCTCTTCCAGATTTCCTCCTCCTCCTTCTCTCCTCCTCCCCATTTCTCAGACGGATGCTGACGTCACTCAATTCCACTCCATCATCAAAACCATGTCATCATCTTCTTTAAACCACCAATTCCCTATCAAAATAACACACTTCAATTCATTAAAACAAAATTAAATTCGAAAAAAAATGAGTGAAAAAACAAGCAATGAGATGGAAAACCTATCCTTAAAAAAAACAAACACAAGATTCTTACTAAACACTTTAAGACTAGGTAGATCCGACCCGGAAGAGGATCCGGATCCGGGTTCAGAAGATGACGAACTGGAGCTCAACCTTGGGTTATCACTACACGGGAGATTTGGTGTTGATAAAAACAAGCTAATAAGATCATCTTCAATAGCAACTATTTTACCAGTAATAAAAGACGACGACGCTTTGGATACTAGCAAAAGGAGCTCGGGTGGGCCAAGTTCGGGTTTGGTATCCGGGTCGGGTCGGGGGCATTCGGGTTTGAACCGGACTTCTTCTTTACCGGTTGAGACTGAGGATGAGTGGAGGAAAAGGAAGGAGCTGCAAAGCTTGAGGAGATTGGCGGCGAAACGGCGTCGTTCTGAGAAGCAGAGGAGTTTGACTAAAGGTGAAAGAGATGATTACGTGGCGGCTATGGGTCGGGTCGGGTCGTCTGCCGGGCCGGGTTTTGGGTCGGATGTGGAGAGGAGGTTTCGTACAGGTAATGATTTTGTTTTTTGTTTTTGTTTTTTTTGTTTGTACTTTGTGTTATGTGTTATGTGTGACACGTGTTTTTTGGTGATTACGTAGTCATGTTGATTTTATGTTTTTGTATATGTTTGTCTTAGTTAATGATAAATATTACATCTGGATTATTGAATTTTAGTCGAAATGAGGTCATGACATGTGTGTTATGCTCTAGAAGTTAATTGGGTTTATTGAAGTATTGAATAAGAAGCATTAAATCAATGTTATCCTAAAAATTTGTATTAAAAATAGTGTAAGAAGAGCGTTTTGTAGAATTGTATATTATGTTGCACTAAATAAAGTTGCTTTAGTGTATGAACACTAAATTTTTGCACTAAACATTAACTTTTATAAGTCAAAAAATAAAAAAAAAAAAGCGTATCTTCGGACACTATAAAATGTAGTTTTATATAAATTGATTTTAATTTTAGTTAAGTATAAGTTGTAACAAAATATAAGATTCAATAAGATGAATAGCAGTGTGGGAAAATAGTGGTAGCATTATACCTTGGGTGTTTTATTTTTCATAACACTAAGTTTAGTGCAAGGTAATAATGCTAAAATAGAGAGAGGTTTTTGATACCTTTTAGCACTGAATTAGTGCAAAAAACACTTTTATGTTAACATCGAGATGCTCGAACATAATTTTATGGTAAGGTGTCCACGGTAAGGAACCGTCCCGAAACCGGAACCGTCCGAAAGAACCGAGAACCGAAAATATGGAAAAGTGGAACCAAGAACCGTGCCCATGTTCTTTCGGTACGGTACTCGTCCGGACGGGAATTCGGTAATTCCACAAGAACGAAGTGTTTTAAATAAATTTATTTTTCATGTTGATCATCATAAAGACATGCGAAATGCTAATAATACCTATATACAACAAAAAATTACACACAAAATGTCTCCAACATATAGCAAAACCTATGTATCAAAGTTTCTAGTAGTTCGAAATTGTTCAAAATAACATAAACATAAACAGTAAAACACAAAATGTATAGTTCAAAATATAAAGTTTATGATTATTCAAAAGTAATCAAGAGACACGCATTTTGTGTTTTCAAACCTCCGTAAAAAGACGCTTAATGTTGCATCACTGATATTCCTTATAGACTGATAAACCGTCTATGCCTTCACATATACTTAAACAACGTCATCAATATACAAATAAGATCTTTCAATTTCAGCTACGTTTATTTCATTTCCTCCCTTCTTATACAATCTTGGTGCAAAGCAAACGCCTCAACAAGTTGACTTGACAATGAAGTTCTATAAGGTAAAACGCGTCTACCATTAAAAGCCAGACTCCGATGCCACAGTTGAAAATTTGATCGACAAGATAGTCGATAAAAAAATACAACATAAAGTTATATAAACAATACTATAAAACATGTGTATGAAAAATATAGTAAAAGTTATTACCTCTTGGCCATGTAGTGCAACATTGGAACGGGGGTGCAACATGGTTCTCCACCATACAAGAAAATGTTCAATAGCCAACAGTGTAAACTATACGTGGTTCATTAAGATACTTTGTAACGTCAGTTTCGGTCGCACTGGATTGTAGTTTGCTCGTTAGTTAAAAATTCATTCAAAAAGTCATTATCTCCAATGACTTACTTTCATGTTGAATGAAGATGATGATGATCTTGAATTGATTAAAAGTTAGTTTAATTTTTATTATGTGTTATAGATTTTTATTTACACGCTTAATATGATAAGGGTTTTATTTTTTTTTTCTTAAAAGGCTATACACATTACACAATGTCCCAAATAAACCCTATAAAATTTCATATTTTCAAAGTAGTCGGTTCTTTCGGGAAAGAACCGGAACCGGACGGTTCCGACCCGAACCGTCCCGAGAACCGAAAATTTGGAATTTTAGGAACCAAGAACCGTACCATGGTTCTAATATACGGTTCGGTTCCGGTACGGTTCCGGTACGGTACCGGTACGGTTCCTCGGTTCTTTTGGTTCCTCGGTTCTTTTGGACACCCCTATTTTATGGTATGGCCACATCAACATACGAGTATTTTATCTAGTTTGAGTTTGTCTAGCCGTGAACATAGATCTCATAGATTGATCGTCTAAATCACTGGAACTCATGCTCCCGCTACAAATAAAAACTCTTATAACTTATTTATCTGTACTATTTTACATGCACTGGCACTATTAAGGTAACTGGTTAGATTGGTTATTTTAGTGACTATAATGTAATTTTCATATGAAATTTAACTCATAATCTAGTGACTTGTAGGACCATCGGAGTGTCCTTGTGTTTTTGTCTTAGATAGAGTTGTACGAATTGAAAGCTATACCAGGAAATTAGTTGTAATATCATGTTAGTCTCTCTTAATGTTTTCATCTTGCACTCACATTTCATAAAGTTTATTTAAGCAATTATAAAGTCCATTAATGTCACAAAAAGATGTGTTGTTATATGTACTTGCCTAATGCGGAAATTAGCTGTTACTTAAAGTGAGATTTAAGACCTTTTGACAATTTTTTTTTTTTGCTTCTTTTGGAAATGTACTTATGTTTGTTGGTTTTGCGAAACATCTGAACATTGTATTGCTAATTCAGGATCAAGTGGTAGTGGTGGTGAAACAAGCGTGTCACAGGATCGAAAGAACCAACTTACTGGATCTTCAAGTTCTTGCCCACCAGTTGGTCTTGCGCGGCAGAATTCAGCAAAAAGTAGTAATCAAGCGAAAGAGGTTGGGTCCGGTTCAATGGAAGACATGCCTAGTGTTTTTACGCAAGGAGACGGTCCTAACGGGAGAGTGATCGAAGGGATATTATACAAGTATGGAAAAGGTGAACAAGTGAAGATAATGTGTGTTTGTCATGGAAGCTTTTTTTCTCCCGTAGAGTTTGTGAAGCATGCTGGTGGAACAGACTTAGCTCATCCGATGAAACACATTGTTGTTAAACCACCTTCTTCATTTTCATGACATGTTTACCGAGCAGCGATGAGGGGGTCTTGATTCATAACGAATGTTTTTAAATGTTTGTATAGTATTATTATCGATTTTGATGCTAAGTGATCGACCCCTTGGATGAATTATTCTTTGATAAGGCTTATATATGAGGCTTTGGTGTTTGTCTATTTTGTGGTATCAAATTACATGGGTCCTAAGGCGCTGCCTTCGGTACTTGAACATAGCAAATTTGTTCTTGAGAAAAATTTGTATGCCCTATACGATGAGTAAAACAAAGACCAACTCCCTACTTGTATTTTATGCTGCTAATTGTCGAAGGATTTTTTCTGGTGGCCAATTTGGATTATCAGCACATCAATGTTTGACAAGCCAATATGGATATCAGTACTCAGTGTTTGCTTCATGGCTTCATTAAGACCTTAGTTGGGTAAAGAAAGTATGTTGCTATATTGTATGCTACAATGATCCTGATTTAAGACCTGACATTTATAAACACTATGCTAAAATAACCAATTCAACAAACAACAACATGCCCAATCCCGCGAGAGCGAGGTATGAAGGAGGTAGAATGTAGACAGATCCTAACCCTACCCAAAGGAAAAACTGAGTAGAGAGACTGCTTCCAAGAGACCTCCGGCAAGTGCAAAAGTGCGAGTGATAGATAACAGAAAAAAGTGCAAGGAACAAGAGAGCAACAAAGTAAAAGCGTATAAAAGACAATCAAACAAAGTAGAAACGCAGAGAACCAACAAACAAGGAACAAAAGATAAAAGACAAAGCATATAAACCAGCACACCAAACAAAAGACAAGAGGCAAGACAAGCAAACAAGCAAACAAAGCACGCATAAAGCAAGCGGGCAAAAGGAAAAGAGACAGAAACAAAGCAGGGCAACGCAAATGGGCCTACAGCTAAGGCGAAGCAAAAGGGGAAAGAAAGACCACTAGCCTCCTAAAAACCTAAAGGGAAGAGCAAAGGAACCACGAAACCTAAAAAGCAAAAAACAAAGGGGCAAGGCAACAAAGAGAAATGAAAAGGACCTAGACGCTAAGACTACCTCCTACTACCTAGCCCGAAACTACCCGCACACTCTAATCCTACCTCCTACCACATAACCAATTCGAGAAAGTAAGAAATTTATTTAATGATCTTGAAGTAGAGTCCACACTTGGCTTCTACAAATATGGAATTATAGGGGCTTTGATACAACTGAGTAGTCGACGCACACTGGAAACTTGTCGATCCATGACGCAATAGTTCTTTTGTTTTATCTTTGTTCCCACCTTGCCTACCGATAGTAAGTTAGCATTGTGACTAAGAACACATGCAAAAAGAATAAAATGAACCAACACTTCAGAACCCGTATTTCTTTTCCTCTACCAAGTACCACCCTATATATGTGTCTTACAAATTATCATTTGTCATCATTGTTGCCATTATGAAGAAAAGTTATCACTTACTATCATTTCTTGAAAAACTTATAGAGGGCCCTCATCTCATTTCCCGGCTGTTCATGTCGACTTGTTGTGGAGTTTGATCATATCATCCTAATATAAGGATTCTTAGATAAACTACTCATACGTAGTATATTTCCGTAAAAAAAAAAAAACTCATACTATATGTAGTATATTAATCTCTTATAGTTTGATGACATAAGTTTTTCGTCTAATATAAACATCGGTTGAAATTGTGATTACTGATAGATCATATAGCATATACGCTAAGCAAGAAGATGCACTCAAGCTATTCAGCTCAAAGTCTGTGGTAAAGTCAGACAAGGAGAAATCCGATCACCTAGAAACTGAACTTTGGGTCTGTGAAATTTAATTTCAGTCAGGAAAAAGATCTTCAAGTGACGGGAAGTTCACTTATGACTTATGTTATTGTTACTGAGATAGCTCAATGTAATTGATGATCGACAAAATTCACTTGGAGCGATATCAAAATTGTGTTTTATGCAGCATTCTCGTGATTTTTGTATTTAATAATTCTAATTCCCCTTTGATAATGGTTTTTTTTTAGTCATAAGTTATGAATTGCTTTTCATTCTAAAGTTTCATTTAGTTGGTTATACAAGTTGCTGACACCAAATGCTAAGAAACATGGCGTTCAAATTAACTTAAGTATCTAACAAGCAATGTTATATATGCACATGTCTAAATATCTCTAATGATTTGATACTAACTTTATTGTATATTTATTCTCTTTTCTGGATACTTGGAGGTTAAACTTCCTATAGGAAACTTCAACTTTTGAGCTCAAATTGGTTCTTAAATAGCCATATTTTAGTTTAGCTTATGGAAGTGATCATATATGTTGGCTCAACTTGCCAATTGAGATGCCTCTATTTTTTATTAGAGTTTATGTAAAACATCAACACTCGTCATTTTATGTACTTCCAATGTTTTACGTAATATGATGACATATCTAAGAGATTAATTATTTGTTTTTTTACATGCAAAATAGACAAGCAATGGCTCAAAGAAAACATGCTAAGTGTACTTCAGAAAATATTGGGGTCTATAATAATTTAGAGGGTCGACTGGAAAAGAAAAATAGAAAAATAAAGGGCCCAACCGGGTTCGAACCGGTGACCTCTTGATCTGCAGTCAAATGCTCTACCACTGAGCTATGGACCCCTTTTGTTATACAGTTAACCACTAAACTTTAAAATAGTATTCGACATAACTTGTATGTACACACTATATTTTTCACAAATGCTATAAACAAACTTGTACCCACTAACTCTTTTTAGTTGAAGATACTAACATTCACATGCCATTAAACAATTTTTATATTATTTTTCTTCTATTATTATACTTAGGTCGTCCACAATGGGGTGAGTTGGCATCGTCTAAATAAATGGAATTTCATTGTGAACTCTCTTATCTCATAGTCATTACTACCTCCGTCCCAAAATTATTGTCCACAGACAAAAAACACACAGTTTTAGAAAAGCATTATCATTACAACTTTCTTTTTCTTACTTTTTGTACAAAGACAGTTTTACTCTTAAATAATTAATTTTTAACTTCTTTAAAGTTTGTAATAATAACATCAAATGAGGATAATATGGTAAACTTGATCTATATTCCATATCTATTTATGGAAGTGGACAATTATTTTGAGACGACCGAAAAAGGAAAGATATAATATAAATATGGGACGGAGGGAGTATTTTTTATGGCAAAATGCATAAAAAGGTACTCAACTTATTTTTAATATCTAATTGAGTATCCAACTTTATTTTTAACAATTTAAAGTATTAAAGTATCAAAGTTGATTAAAATTGTACAACTAACAAGTTTCTTTCAAAATTAGTAGATTACCTCATCCATATCATATTTCTTATTCGTACATTTAGACTCTCACATATGCAATTTAATTGATTATTCCATTTTAATGTATTTTTTGATCAGTAGTTGCTATATACATTTTCCCATCAACATGTCTTACTAAAATTTTACCCATTATTGCAAGTGAGAGAATTTGGATAAAAGATGAATTGTTAAATGATTCATTAACTGAAAATGAAGGAGTACAAGAGTATTTATACAGTTACTGTTACATTGATCAACTACATACAGCTAATATGAACTAAGCTACATACTAATACAAACTTATTAACTGATACAAAGCTAACTAGAAAGGCTGCATCTTTTCCAAATAAGCTTGGTGTCTTGTGCAATGAGGTAAAGTATACACCTTGTAAGCATTGTCCTGCATAACATCATCTCTGCTGCTTGGTGTTGACTTTGTAGCTTTGACTGCTGCATTGACTTTGGTGTATGCACCATTACCCATCGAAATATCACTNTTAGAATGTCAGCAGCCTGTTTACTTGTAGGAATGTAGGAGATAGAAATTTGCCCTGCTTTGATTTTGTCTCTTACAAAGTGACAATCTATCTCTATATGCTTTGTCCTGGCATGTTGCACAGGATTTGAAGCAAGGGCAATAGTGGATATGTTATCACATAGGATCTGAACTGGAGTTGAAATGGACACTCTGAGATCCTTGAGAAGTGAGCATAGCCAGGTTATCTCACATGAACAGTCTGCCAAGGCTATGTATTCTGCCTCAGTTGAGGATCTTGAGACCACTGGTTGCTTTTTAGAATGCCATGAAATGAGACTGTTGCCTAGAAATATTCTAAATCCTGAAATAGATCTCCTTGAGGATGGACAATTAGCTCAATCACAGTCACAATAAGCATGAAGTGTAAGAGGATTTGACTTTGGAAAGTAGAGACTTTGTCCTGGACTTAACTTAATGTATTTAATGACCCTTTGTAGAGCTTCTAAGTGAGAAGTATGAGGTTTCTGTGAGAATTGGCTGAGAAGTTGAGCTGCAAAGGCTATGTCTGGCCTGCTAATGGTGAGATAGATCAATTTTCCAACAAGTGTTCTGTAGTGTGAGGGGTCTGTAAGAGGTTCACCATCTTCATAAGTGAGTTTCTTCCTTGAATCAAGTGGTGTCTTTGCAGGCTTGTCATCTTGAAGATTAGCATACTCAATCAGGTCAAGTGCATACTTTCTTTGAGTCATAACAAAGCCTGTTGAGTTCCTCATGAATTATATACCAAGATAATAGTGAAGTTGCCCAAGGTCTTTTATGCTGAAAGTATGGTGAAGTTGATTCTTGACTTCTGAGATTAGCATGTTGTTGTTGCCTGCTAGAAGGATATCATCAACATATATAAGTATAATTAGAGTATCTGAACCTTTGTAGTATGTGAAGAGAGATGTATCAGAATGACTTTGAGTGAAGCCCATGGTTAGCAGAAAAGTAGTGAGCTTGATGAACCACTGTCTGTTTGCTTGCTTTAGACCATAGAGTAACTTCCTTAGCCTGCAAACTGTGTTGGGAGGAAGATTTTTCTTGTAACCACTTGGAACTTTCATGTATACTTCCTCAGCTAGGTCCCATGCAGAAATGCATTGTTGATGTCCAGTTATTGAACAAACCAATTATTGATAGAGGAGAGAGCCAACAAAGTTCTAACAGTTACCATCTTTGCAACTGGTACAAAGGTCTCTGTGTAGTCAATACCTTCTTTCTGATTGAAGCCTTTAGCAACCAACCTAGCTTTGAACTTTGCAACAGAACCATTAGCATGATACTTAGTTCTAAAGACCCATTTGTATCCTATGGCCTGTTTGTGTAGTGGAAGTGTAGTAAGTTCCCATGTGTGATTAGACTCTAGTGCAGATATTTCATTGTCCATAGCCTTTACCCACCTAGGATCCTTAGATGCTTGAGTATAACTTGTTGGTTCTGTTTCATGATGTTTGGAATTGATAAGATGTAGTGTGTGATGGTTGTGTATGTTGTGATAGTTGAGAAAATGAGATGTGTGATGTTTGGAAGAGAATGAGTTGGTGATGGAAGGTTTGTAGTGTTGAAAATCTTTAAGGTTTGAAGGAGTTGTTTTGGTTCTGTGAGACCTTCTAGGTGGTGGTGGTGGTGGAGGTGAAGGTGGGGTTTGTGGTGTAGGTGAAGGTGGTGGTGGTGAAGGTTTTGGTGGTGTGGTGTTGGACTCTGATGTAGTAGTGGTAGGTTCTGATTGAGGTGGTGAAGAACTAGTTGTATGGTGTGTGTCCTGTGAGGATGCAGGGGAAGGTGTGTTTGGATCATTTGTGTTGGATGAGGTGGGTGAGGAATCAGGTGTAGGAGTGTTTGGATCATTTGCATTGGTAGATGAGGATGGTGAGTGATCAGGTGTTGTTGTTGATGATGATGCAGGGGTGGTTGTAGGAGGTTGTGGTGGAGGATAAAAGGTATGGTTAAAGTTGAAGGTGTCTGGTTGAGGTGTTGAGTAAGGTGTTGTTGTATGAAATGGAAAAAGGTGTTCATGAAATGTGACATGCCTGCTGACAAAAATCTTTTTGGTGTTTTGAGATAGCAATAAATAACCTTTTTGGTGTTCAGGATAGCCAAGAATATTGATGGAATGGCTCTTCGTTCAAATTTGTCTGGTGTGTGAATAAAGGCATAAGCTTGACAACCAATAACTTTAAGGTTTTGTAGATCAGGTACAACTTTGTAAAGAATCTCATAAGGTGATTTGTTGTTTAGGATTTTTGTTGGGAGTCTGTTGATTAAGTGAGTTGCTGCCATGAGACAGTACCCCCATAGGTGAATAGGAAACTTGGCTTGAAAATGTATGGACCTAGCAACTTCCAATAAGCTTTTGTGTTTTCTCTCTGCCCAGCCATTTTGTTGTGGTGTATTGGGACATGATGTTTGGTGTACAATGCCTTTGGTTTGTAGAAATGTTGTTAGTGAATGGTTAATGAATTCTGTGCCATTGTCACTTCTGAGAGTTTTAATCTTAGCTTTGAATTGTGTTGCAACATAGTGATAAAAGTTTTTGATGGTGGAAGTTACATGTTGTTTAGTTGGCATTAAGAAGGTCCATGTATGTCTAGAACAGTCATCCACTAAGGTTAAGAAGTATTTGCACTTATTGAGTGTGCTATGTTTTTATGGGCCTGATGAGTGCTCAAACACTCATCATTTTTGGTCAAATCTGAACTGCAAAACATCTGAAAACACTCAAAAACGCATCAAAATGCATAAAATATCCAAGGATCGTGTTTTATATGTTTCAAATGCAAAATGTTTAAAAACAGATGAAAAACGAACAAAGTTTGCATAATTGGCAGTTTCAGTCCCCCAACTTTCAAAGATTGGCAAAACTAGTCCCTGGAATCCAAAATTGTGGAGTTTTATCATTCAAGGTCCCTGAAATATTTTAAGTTGTCAAAATTGGTCCTTGAATGAATTTTTGGGCAAATGGCAGAAAAGGTCCTCCAACTTTTGAAAATTGTCAAATATAGTCCTTGGANTTAGTTTAATTCCAGTGTATCTTTTGAGTTCTTCAATAAAAAATTCTAAGTTTTTGTTTTAAATTCAAGTTGCCATTATTAGTGAATTTTTCATTTAACTTAAATGTTGTTAGAAAATGTGGAGCAGTGGTCATTTGGACTCATTTTAGTTTAATTATAAGCTTTCATAAGTTTTTAAAGAGTAAAAATCAGTTGTAGTAAAAGTACTCAAAAATACCAAAAAAAAAGAGAATAGTGAAAAATATAAAAAAATCAAGAAGGAGACAAGAAGATGCAAGGAGTAGGGTGAATATAGGATGGCCCTGGTATTAGGACTTCATGGGAAGTATTAGGTTGGTTGGAATTGACCTTGGTACCTTTGTGCTTGTTCAGAATCATTTGTAAGCTTCAATTTTTAATTTTAGTAAATTTCCTTTATATATGTGATTTTACTATTGAGTGTTAGATCTTGTGTAGATTAGTATTATTGTGTTTAGATGATATAACTGAGTTGAGTTCAAGTGAATAAATGTTTGTTTAATTGCTTAGTCTCTATTTCAAAGCTTTATCTTGTTCACTGCCATAAACTGCATAACAGTGTACCTTGGATAATTGTGTTTATAAGTAGTGAATTTGTGGTTAAACTAGCTTATAATATCATTAAACATGACTGTGATTCAGTGTTAAGAACTAAAACTCCATGTTGCTTTGGTAATTCTCTCTAAGACTGTTTTTAAGGGTGTTTGGTTTAAAAGATTAAGTTGTGCTAATGTTGATTTTGGTTGTCAATCTTGGCTGAGATACATTGCATAGGACATAACTAGTTCATTTGAGACATAAAATCAGTAGGTTTAGTAAAAAAAAGTCAAAAGTGCCTTTTAATCTCCATTTTCATTAACTGTGGGTAGCATCAGGTGTAGAATCAATCACATAGGAGCATAAGTACTCATATTAGCTTAAATTAGTTTAATTTCAACTTAAGACATCATAAGTAATCAATTAGGAGAGTTTAAATTTCATTTTAGTCAAACTTTACTCAAAAATCAAAAAGTCAAATCTCATCTCTGTCAAAATGGACAAATGTTCTAGGGGATGCACAAGGCTCAATATGGATTGAAAATACAAAATTGTTGTTGTTTTGTATTATTTAGTTGCTAGTCTAACTGTTTCAACAAGAAATTTGGAATTCCAAGCTCATTTATTCATTGAAAATTAGCCTTGAAGTTGCATGTTGAGCCAATTGCCTCCCCTGCACCACCCTTGTTCAGTTTGGCCCAATTTCCTCTTAGACACAACTTGTTCATTTATTGCTCATTTTCTTTGATCTCTGGTGCTTTGAGAAGCCATTTAGGATGTATTGTTAGCTGTATTATTGGTTTTCCCTAGTTTGCTTAATTGCTAGCTTATTTGAGCCCTTCTACTTGCCTGATTCAGCTTCAGTTCTGGTTCATCTGTGAGTCTTGTTGAATTTGATTTCTATTTGATTCAGACTTGCTTGTTGGTTGTTTTTAGTTGAATTATGATGCATGTGCTTGAGTGTGACTGAGTATATGTTTGCCTTTGCCCTTGTGCTTATTGTGCATACACTGCTTATTTCAGAATCTCTTTGTGTATTTTTTTTAACTGTTGGTAGCCATATGTGTGCATAAGCTTGTGAGTCTTTCAATCTAAGCTTGCCTCATTGTTTTAAGAGTCTGTAGAGCTTGTGCTTTGAATTTTAAGTTCAACTAGATCTATTGTGAGTATTTGAGCTCTTTGCATTCACTAAGCACACTGCTTCAGCAGTGTGTTTTCAAGCTCAATTGACAAGCTCATAACTAGCTCTGCACATAAGCTCATCCTCAGATCTTTGGTTCTTTGGAAAGCCAATTGTACTGGTTTCTTAAATCCAGGATCATTTTGGGCTTGACACCTCTTGCCCCTAGCTTATTATGGCTTGCAATCAGCCCTTTGGCCTGTTTGAGTTGCAGTAGGGTCTGAATTGGCTTAATTGCTTTTTGTGCATCACTAGTCTGTGAATTTGCATGTTCTAGTTTGATTCCAGTGTACTTAGCTTGTTGGAAGCTTGTGCTACCTCTGGTTCTCCTTGTATAAGCTTATTAATAGCTCTTGCTTCATCAAAAAGCTCAAAAAGCTCACTGATTGGAACATAAGCTTGCATTAAGCTTATTTTTGAGTTCCATAATTGTTGTCTCCACAAAAGTTTCATATTTTCAGTTGTAGAATAGCTTTGTAAAAAGAAAATCCAAAAATTATCATTTTAATTTTTAGTGATAGTTTCTATTTAATAGGATTTATCTATTTTATTTATTTTCTAATTTTTTTTAAGTACTTAGTGGTTTTCATATTTTTCATAGGTTCCTGGTATCACTTAGTAATTGTATAAAAATTTTCATAATTTTATCTTTTCATTTGGTTATTTTAGTAATTAAAAATAATTTAATTAGTTATAAGTGAAAAATCAAAAATAAAATCATTTAGTGTTTAATTTTAATTTCTAGAATCTTTTTATATTTTTTATAGCTTTTATTAATTATATAGTATTTTTAGAAAATAGTTTCTTAATTATTACTGTTCATTTGTTATTATTCTTAATTAAATTAGATTAATTAGCTTTTAATTAATAATTAAGTAAATAATTTCTAATATAGTTTATTTAGAAGTTTAGGAACTTTTTATAATTTTTTAGGACTCCTGTAATTGTTAAGTAGTTTTATAAAAAGTTTGGTAATTTTCTAAATTAGTTTAGTAATTATTTTAATTTAAATTAGTTTAATTAGTAATTAGTAATTAATTAATATTAAATAATTAAAAAGTCAAAAAAAATATTTTTCTTTTTCTTAAAATTTTCTTTTGTCATTAGAATTGTAAAAAAGTAATTTTCACATTTGTAGGATTTTATTTGCTCCCGTTTCACTTTTTATTTTGCGCGTAGACGTTATTTTTTATTAAAACGCGCGTTTTTAGTTTTTAAACGTTGCTAGTTATTCTGCTTTACGTGTTTGTTCATATAGCTTTGTCTAGTCAATTTTATTCATATTCTCGTAGTATAATCATTCATAAACCCCTTTCCGTTCATTATCACTCGATCACAAATTCGTTTTTGATACAATTCACTTCCTCGTCGGGACATAACGACCCGGGAATATTTCTATACTCTCTGGACTTCATTGCATTGGTTTCTTGACCCTCAGGCTTTTATTGCGGTTGATCTTTCACAAGTGGTTAGCTTGTGTGATAAAACCTGACCGTTCAGAACCAATCAATCTACAAGGGAACGATCTAATGTCCGGCACTCGCAGCAACAGTCTTTATACCATTTCAATGTCTGATATGATTGCTTCCTCTCCCAGATGCTTACTCTCTAAGGCCGAATCTACAAAATCATGGTTATGGCATAAACGAATGTCACATCTCAACTTCAAAACCATGACTGATCTGGCTCGACACAAATTGGTTGAAGGACTCCCCAGATTCAGATACGCTAAAGATCACCTTTGTCCTGCTTGTGAACAAGGGAAGACCAAACGTGCACATCTTGCTACAAAACAAGAACCCAGTACGGATCATGTTCTTCAGCTATTACATATGGATTTGTGCGGACCAATGAGAGTACAAACGATCAACGGGAAACATTCATTCTTGTCATAGTAGACGACTTCTCAAAATGGACTTGGGTCTACTTTCTTCGTACTAAAGACCAAGCTCCATCCATGATAGTCACTTTTCTCACCAAAATTCAAGTTCACCTTAGAAACACCGTCAGAATCGTTAGAACAGACAATGGAACTGAATTTAAGAATCAACTGATTGGAACATAAGCTTGCATTAAGCTTATTTTTGAGTTCCATAATTGTTGTCTTCACAAAAGTTTCATATTTTCAGTTGTAGAATAGCTTTGTAAAAAGAAAATCAAAAATCATCATTTTTAAATTTAGTGATAGCTTCTATTTAATAGGATTTATCTATTTTATTCATTTTCTAATTTTTTTATTAAGCACTTAGTAGTTTTCATATTTTTCCTAGGTTCCTGGTATTAAATAGTGTTTGTGTAAAAATTTTCATAATTTTATCTTTTCATTTGGTAATTTTAGTAATTAAAAATACTTTAATTAGTTTTAAGTGAAAAATCAAAAATAAAATCATTTAGTGTTTAATTTTAATCTCTAGCATCTTTTTATATTTTTTCTAGCCTTTATTAATCATATAGTATTTTTAGAAAATAGTTTCTTAATTGTCACTGTTCATTTGTTATTATTCTTAATTAAAATAGATTAATTAGCTTTTAATTAATAATTAAGTAAATTAAATCTAAAATAGTTCATTTATAAAGTTTAGGAGATTTTTATAATTTTTTAAGACTTCTGTAATTGTTAAATAGTTTTAGAAAAAGTTTGGTAATTTTCTAAATTAGTTTAGTAATTATTTTAATTTAAAATAGTTTAATTAGTAATTAGTAATTAATTAATATTAAATAATTAAAAAGTCAAAAAAATATTTTTCTTTTTCTTAAAATTTTCTTTTGTCATTAGAATTGTAAAAAAGTAATTTTCACATTTGTAGGATTTTATTTGCTCCCGTTTCACTTTTTATTTTGCGCGTAGACGTTATTTTTAATTAAAACGCGCGTTTTTAGTTTTTAAACGTTTCTAAGTTCTTCTGCTTTACGTGTTTGTTTATATAGCTTTGTCTAGTTACTTTTATTCATATTCTCGTAGTATAATCATTCATAAACCCCTTTCCGTTCATTATCACTCGATCACAAATTCGTTTTTGATACAATTCACTTCCTCGTCGGGACATAACGACCCGGGAATATCTCTATACTCTCTGGACTTCATTGCATTGGTTTCTTGACCCTCAGGCTTTTATTACGATTGATCATTCACAAGTGGTTAGCTTGAGTGATAAAACCTGACCGTTCGGAACCANTTTGATACAATTCACTTCCTCGTCGGGACATAACGACCCGGGAATATCTCTATACTCTCTGGACTTCATTGCATTGGTTTCTTGACCCTCAGGCTTTTATTACGGTTGATCATTCACAAGTGGTTAGCTTGTGTGATAAAACCTGACCGTTCAGAACCAATCAGGGCCCCTTGTGTCAGCATGAATCAAGTCAAATGTGTTAGAAGCATAAGAAATACTTGAAGTAAATGGTAATGCAGTTTGCTTAGAAATAGGACAAATGGTACAATGTAGGTTTGATACATCAGAAGTGAAGGTTGGTAGCTGCTTTATTTGCTTTATTACATGAGCAGATGGGTGTCCTAATCTAGCTTGCCATAGGTGTAAAGTACTTGAATGAGATAAAACTGTAGTATAGGGTGACTGAGGTGATATGGAAGAAGATGATGTGGTGGTGTTCTCTGGTTTGATGATGTAGAGTCCATCAAATTGGATTCATGGGCAATCCTCTGATTGTTGCCCTGAAAAATGCATGTTGAATGGTTAAAAATCACTTAAACATTGGTTGTTTTACTTATTTGGCTCACTGAAAGTAAATTGTAGGCAAAGGAGGGTATGTATAACACATTGTGGAGAACTAGGTTGGATTTGATCCTCACAGAACCTATTGTAGTGACTGTAACTATGTGTCCATTAGGTAGTGAAACAATGATGGGAATTGTGCATTTGATGATGTTAAACATGAGGTGTAAGGCTATAAAAATATGGTCAGTTGCACCACTATCTACTATCCAAGCATCCTTAAACAATGAAACACAAGAGGCTATGAACAAATATCTCCCTGCAGCTAAGAGTTTAGAATCACACTGACCTTGGTTGTTTTGGAGCATGAGCATGACTTGGTTTAACTGATTCTGCAGGGCATCCATCTTAGCATAGACTACAGCTTCATTCTGTGCTCCACTTGTGGTAGCTTCACTGGTTGTGGCCTCATCTTGTCCCATTGTTTGCCCTGCCACCAAATTAACAGCCCTTGGTTTGTAATTGTTGTTCCTGTTTACCCCATTTCCAAAACCATGTGTTTTGTTTGCCCCATTTTCATTTCCACTGTTGCCTGGTTTGAACTTGCCATGTAAGGGGTGGCCAACTGGATATCCCACAAGCTGATAACATTCATTTTTATAGTGACCTTCTTTTTGGCAATTACCACATATGATGCCTGGTTTAAAGGTGCTTTTTCTGGTGTTTCGCATGCCATTGGTTCTTGGGTTAGAATTTTACCTGAGATTAGGTGCTGCATTGTTGTTTGTGTAGTTTCTTGGGTTGGTGAAAGTATTCATCACTGTTGGTGATATGTGGTGTGGATTGTGAGATTCTCTTTTCTTTTCTTCCTGTCTCAACATAACATAAGCTTTAGTTGCATTTGGTAATGGCTGCATGAGTAGAATTTGCCCTCTCACATTTGAGAAACACTCATCTAGTCCCATTAAGAACTGTAACAACCTTTTCCTGCCTTCTCTTGCACCATTCAATCTCCCATTTTCACAAACACAATTGCAAGTGTAGATGTATGGTGCTTCCAGTGCATCAATCTCATCCCACAATCCCTTAGGCTTTTGATAATACACTTCGACAGATGTGTTTGATTGTTTCAATTGTGTGATATCATTTGAAAGTTGGTAGATTCTGTGACCATCAAGTTGTGAGTATTGTTCTTGTAGTTCTGACCATAAAGCAGATGAAGAATGCACAAAACTGAGATTGTTGCTAATTTGATCAGTAACTGTATTCAAGATCCATGAGATGATCATGTCATTGTTTCTCTCCCATAAGGCTCTTAGTGGTGATTCACTATCAGGTTCTTGGTATTCTTTAGTGATGATCTTCAATTTGTTCTTAGCATTGAGAGCAATCATCATAGATCTCCTCCATGTACTGTAGTTTTCAGATCCAATAAGCTTCTTGGATATAAGGATGAGTCCTGGATGATCATTTTGATGTAGGAAGAGTGGATGGTTAACTGAACTAGTGTCTTTAGTGGCGGTGTTAGTGGTGGTGTTTGGATTAGCCATGATTTCAGGTTTTGATTGATTTTGGATGAAATTGATGTGTAATTGAGTGTGTGTAATGATGAATTTGATGGATTTTGGTGAAGATTTGAGTGATTTTGATGAGTTATTGAAGGTTTTTGATGGTTGTTAATGGCAGAAATTTTTGAGCGAAAGTTTGTTATTTGTGGTGGTTAAAGTTTGTTACGGTGGTCAACAGTTATGACAGTTTGTTATGACGGTTTGTGGTGGTTGTTACAGAGGACCTTTGAGGTCTGCTCTGATACCATATTGCAAGTGAGAGAATTTGGATAAAAGATGAATTGTTAAATGATTCATTAACTGAAAATGAAGGAGTACAAGAGTATTTATACAGTTACTGTTACATTGATCAACTACATACAACTAATATGAACTAAGCTACATACTAATACAAACTTATTAACTGATACAAAGCTAACTAGAAAGGCTGCATCTTTTCCAAATAAGCTTGGTGTCTTGTGCAATGAGGTGAAGTATACACTGTTGGTTATTATGTGTTGGAGTGTTTCCAGATTAGGGTTAAGATAATCAATAAGGTACTGGATATTCACTTGAAATCGTGGTATCACTTTCCAATAGAAACTATTCGACCCTATGCCTGGGTTACACGAATATCTTTATGGGATAAGACCAAGTGATGTTCTTGTTTTAGGCACAAAGCAAGAACCAGATGCGTATTTAGTGTTTAGGGTTTGATATTAATCGTTACCATGCAGAATGTTATGACCTCTATTTATAATAGAGAATACTCAAACCCTAGCCCATGGAATTATGTATAATTAACAGCCCATTAATTATAATATAATACTTTCCATAATAGTAGGATTCAGTGGTTAAAACCGAGCAGTACTTTGAATCAGCAGTACTTTGAATCAGCAGTAGAGTCTAGCAGCAGATTCAACTATCAGCAGAATCTACTAGCAGCAGATTCTACTAGCATAACCACTATTGAGTCAAGGAATTCAGTGACCAAATGGGTGTACACTCCGTACCTCCAAACCCATTACCAGGTGTGAATTAATCCCTCAAGTGCACTAAATTTTCCAACATACACCTTGTAAGCATTGTCCTGCATAAAATCATCTCTGCTGCTTGGTGTTGACTTTGTAGCTTTGACTGCTGCATTGACTTTGGTGTATGCACCATTACCCATCGAAATATCACTAGTTAGTTTTACTAGTTCCAACATTTGATGCCAAATTATTACTATTAAACTTAGGACGTGCTTGGTTCGTAAAGAGGGATAGCAATGAGAAAGGTAAAAAAAATATAAAATCAATATAAAGGTAATCAAATTCATTACCTCCAAGTTAGTGGGTAATGACCCATTACTCAAAAGTGNGTCTAATATAAACATCGGTTGAAATTGTGATTACTGATAGATCATATAGCATATACGCTAAGCAAGAAGATGCACTCAAGCTATTCAGCTCAAAGTCTGTGGTAAAGTCAGACAAGGAGAAATCCGATCACCTAGAAACTGAACTTTGGGTCTGTGAAATTTAATTTCAGTCAAGAAAAAGATCTTCAAGTGACGGGATCGGAAGTTCACTTATGACTTATGTTATTGTTACTGAGATAGCTCAACGTAATTGATGATCGACAAAATTCACTTGGAGCGATATCAAAATTGTGTTTTATGCAGCATTCTCGTGATTTTTGTATCTAATAATTCTAATTCCCCTTTGATAATGGTTTTTTTTAGTCATAAGTTATGAATTGCTTTTCATTCTAAAGTTTCATCAATTTGCTGACACCAAATGCTAAGAAACATGGCGTTCAGATTAACTTAAGTATCTAACAAGCAATGTTATATATGCACATGTCTAAATATCTCTAATGATTTGATCTACTAACTTTCTTAAATGAGCATTGATTGGCATGCCTAACCGGTATGCCTAATTATATGCCTAAACCTATGTGTCAGGATCATGTTGGTGGACAGCAGGGGGCCCACTTCTTCACAAACCAATAACTTATTGACACATCCATTTAGGCACATAATTAGTCACATTTTTAGGCCTCCAAATCATTTTCCTTCTTAAATAGCCATATTTGAGTTTAGCCTTATGGAAGTGATCATATATGTTGGCTCAACTTGCCAAGTGAGATGCCTCTATTTTTTTTTTTTTTTATGAGAATATAATGTTGAATACAACACTTTGCGTGTTTATATATTTAACATAATCATATATGATCATGTGCTAGAAGCCTAGAATGTGATTCATCCTAGCCAACAAATTAGAGTTTATGTAACACATCAACACTCGTCATTTTATTTACTTCCAATGTTTTACGTAATATGACATATCTAAGAGATTAAAATTATGTAACGACCCGTCTCGCATTATTATGATATTTGTATTTACATGCAAAATAGACGAGCAATGGCTCAAAGCAAACATGCTAAGTGTACTTAAGAAAGAAAAATGATAGTTGTGTCTAATTAATATATTTACAAATTTGATTGGTCATGCTCTAGATAATTAAGGAAAGACTTTGCATCATTTTAGACTTGCGAATTAGGCCTATATATTACTACGTATAACTCAAAAAGAAAATATTGGGGTATGTGAAAAAATTAAAAAAATAAAGGGCCCAACCGGGTTCGAACCGGTGACCTCTTGATCTGCAGTCAAATGCTCTACCACTGAGCTATGGACCCTTGTTGTTGTTGCTACACTTTTTGTGTTTACATCTCTACCAAAACTAGTATCAGAGCATCAGACATCGAGTCTACTTTACCAAACAAATTATTTGAGTTCCATGTTTATAAAGGGCAAATTTTTTACACTACATGTTTCATACAACTTGCAAATATTTGAAACAAAACTTACAACTACGACTTCCTTAGTGAGTACACTCACACTCACATATCATTACATCAAAGCGTTAGCTGTTTATTATACTAAAGCTTATAAAATATTTCACGTTTTATTTTTCTTGTACATGCCTAGTATACGATATATTGGGCCTGTTTATTAAAGTTTTGTATTAAGTCGTGTTTAAATCATAGATGATTTAATGCACGTATCTTTAGCTTTCTGAATTCAGTTTTTTCCATAAGTCAGTTAAGCCAAATTCAGACACCACCTAAGTCAATATAACCGAATCACAATCAAATTAACTATCAATAGGAAATATAGGTTGTTCATACAACACAAATATTAAAGCAACAAAACTAGATCATTTTCTTTCGTTCTTAGAATAAAATCTAAGAACGACATAAAACAAGAGACGATACAAAACACCCCAAGCCAACAAAATCCCGACATCGTACCACACATTTTCCCAGTGTATATCCATCGATTTCAACACGTCTTCACCAATCAACAAACAATCGATACCTTGCTTCGTTGGATCATTCTTATGTGCAGTACTAATCTTTACTTCTCCAAGTGGACCGGGTGATAGCTCAGAGAAATTTCCTGTGTAACAGTTACTACCTTTAAACTCGTTCACCAACAACGCCTCAAAGGGATACTTGATCGCAGATATGTAATGTAGCCAGATCCAGTAGGGTGGGATATGCGATGCTTTTAGGAAAAAACCGCAAGTTAAGAAAAATAGCGCTGTTGTAGCTATGACCACTGCGTAGCCAGTGATGTAACTTGGGACTAATGCGCTCACAAGCATCACATAAGCATTTGTGGTAATGAGAGATGAGTAAAGTATGACCCAAAAACGGAATAGGTTGCTGTTTAGTCTGAGGATGAATTGTGTGATGGCTGCGAATGTGAATCCTTGGATTGCAAAAAATGGAAGGTATACAATGAGAGATGAGATGACATAAGATGATGCACGGTAAGCGTTGTGGGAGGTCTCACGGATGAATATGAATCTTTCTTGAATGAATGTGGGCACGGCGTCATTTGAGGAAAAAAAGACTAGACAAACTGCGAAAATGTAGAAGTTAAGAAGGCGGTTGATTGTTTTGAAGTTGTAATGGCTAAGGTTTTCAAAGAGGGAAGCTAAGATGAGACCCATAACGAGTAGAACTATCTCACGCGAAAGAAATAGTTCAGGTGTCCGAATCACATTCAATGCGGTTCGCCATGAGAGAACCATGACTTCCCGTAACCATGGGTTTGCGTATCTTGGTCCTAAGTCGGGTTCATCGAGGACCTCTTGTTCAAACGTGTGTTCGTATGACACGTATGAATCTGATGATGGACTAAACATGACAGCTGGCTTGCGATTGCGGTTTATGCTTGGTGTGACTCCGACTGGAGTCATGCCAGGAGTGGTCCTACCCCTGGCTGGAGTCCATGATGGTGCACGCTGTGGAGTACCTTTCACACCGTGGTACAACCATACTGAAAAATCCTTATAAAAGTCTGAAGCTAAACGTGGATGATAGACTCCGCTCGCCATATTCATCGGTGTTTGAGCAACTTTACGTTCTCTGGAATTATCAAACTCGTCATCAGAGTCATTTCCATGATAATCAATTGTGGTGGAATTGTTTCGAGGGGTTGTGTTGCCACTTGAAAAAGAAAGCCCGCGACGATGGACTGGTTGTTGGCGTCTAGGTGTTTTCTGTTTCGGGACCGGGGTTTGGGCCACTGGATCCGGCTTAAGTCCCTCACGTTGGTACATAACAAGTGGGTCGAGCCCAATAGTGGACTCGTCATACTCCTTGATTACATCCAAAAGGTACTCGAGATTATTCTCGTTTTCCGGCACTGGTCGCTCGAATCCCTCAAGATGTGCAGATAGAGCATTTGGGCTCCCTAAATATATCAGCCTCCCTCTGTCACAATAAACAATTTCGACATTTAATAACAAACTTAACCATATAAAACACGGAATTTTGTAGTCTAAACATGTTTTTTTACCTAGCGAGAACAACGATGCGGTCGAGTAGCATTTGGATCCGAAACGAAGGCTGATGGATCGTCATAAGCACAATACTCCCATTACGAGCAATATCCTTAACCTTCTCAACAACACTAAATGCACTAGTCGAATCGAGCCCTGATGTCGGTTCATCTAGAAACAATAATGATGGTTTATGGATTATGTCTATCCCAATCGACACCCGTCGCCTCTCACCACCCGAAACCCCTCTCCTCCCCTCATCACCAATATAGGTATGCGCCGTGCTCTGCATTTATTAAGCATAAACTCGTTTACTTTACAACAATATCAAACTTAACTTCGTTTTTTTTTTCTTCCTATAAAAGAGGTATAAAGAGTTATACGGTTAAGCCCAACTGATCAAGCAGCTCGATGACCCGTTTTTTCTTCTCGGACCGGGATAAAGAAGGTGGAAGTCGAACTTCTGCCGCAAACATGAATGTCTCGAAAACAGTCAACATAGCAAAGAGTTGATCGTCTTGCATAACATATGAAGATACCATCTTCATGTAGCTAGCTGTTACCTGTACACCGAAATTAAACCATATATACTAACCCATACGAGGTCCAAAGAACCTAAACATTCATCAGGTGTTTTAAAATTATACATACCGGCTTGCCTTCAATCTGAACCGAGCCTTCAAGACTCCCTTGAGCAATTCGGCCTGCCAAAGCATCAAGAAAAGTCGATTTTCCAGCACCACTGGGACCCATAATCGCCATAATTTCACCACGCACAGCCTGACCCGATATATCATTCAACAGATAAGCTTCTTTCGTGATCCAAACGCCATCTTTCTTCTGTTTCTTCATCACACTATATGACAAGTTATTGAACTCAAGACCACACCCAGGTTGAAGTTTTTTGTTCGGGTTTTGCACCATGTTCTTGTTTGATTTGGCCTTCGTTTTGTCCAAATCAAGCAGAGTCTCGAGACTCCGGTTTGTATCTGTTCTAGCAAACCTCCCCGCCATATTCTAACGAAAGAGTCTGTTAGACTATTTCGTGTTGTTTAAAGATGAGAAATTATACTTTTAGATGATGACAGATTTATAACTAACAAGAGAATAGATGCTGGAACTAAAGACAAAACAGATTTGGAGGGCGACAATGCATATGATATATTTCTTTGATGGCACCGCAACAACAGATTGCTGAATTTTGTTTCATATGACAACTGAATATTCCTTTTTCAGTGCATTTCACAGTAACCAGTAACTTAAAATAAAGTTGGAGATTTTTAACTGTATATGAACATAAATGACTACTCTCATTGACATTGAGATAATTTTTCGAGAGCTATTTTAGTAGATATTCTTGTGGCATTGAACTACCTACCATTTTGAACTCGCCTATTACACTTACACAGTTTCAATTGTTTGATCAATCAGCAGAGTTCTATAAATAGAAAGTTGTAATTTGTAAAGTTAATAGTTTCTGATTATACCAAAGCATAAATGTTTACAGATAGGTAAAATAGTTTGAAGTAGGGGTGGTAATTCGGGTTGACAGGTTGGCGGGTAAGAAAACCCCAACCCGAACCTGACCTATTTAACCCGTATATATACTTGAGTTGGCGGATTAAATAGGTTACACGGGTTGAATAGGTTAAACGGGTTTCGGGTTAACCTATTTAACCTATTTTACATACAAAAGTTGGCACATTACACAAGTTAAACGGGTTCCCGTTTAACCCATATAATAAAATATAAATAATTTTTAATTTAAGAAAAAAAATCTTAAACGGGTTGGCGAGTCGACCCGCTTAATTTATTCTCAACCCAAACCTAACCTGTTTAATAAACGGGTTCGATGGGTCGACCCAAACCCGAACTGAAATCTATTTAGACTCAACCCGAACCTGTTAATTTTCGTGTCAGTTTCAAGTCGTTTTCGACTTTTTGTGTCGGGTCAGAATCACCCCTAGTTTGAAGGCTAATTTAGTAAAATTTAACCAAATTTTGTAGTAAATCAAAACCCCCCCCCCCCAAAAAAAAAAAAAAAAAAAAAAAAATTCTAATCCTAGTCCAAAAAACGAAATCATACATGGAAAACCAAAATAACTATTGCATTCAATGTTGCAAAAAAAGGCCTACAAGGCTGATTAATTGCCGCCTAGGCGCTACTGAGACACAAACTTTTTCGATTTGTTTATATCGGTCAACTGTGGTCAACGGCGGTCAACAGTGGTCAAACTAGTCGAAAACTTGCAAATCTTGCCGGAAATTCCTAAAACTCGCCGTAAACTTGTTTTAATCACTTACAGTCATTGTTTATATTTATTACAAAAAAAAATAAATAAATAAATAAATAAAATAAAAAAATAAATAAAAAAAATCTTGCCGGGAATACCGAAAACTCATCGAAAATACCCAAAACTTACCGGAAATGCCAATCCGATTAATCACATATTAATCCGCCTAGACCGATTACAAGCTACACGGGGATCGATCGCCTGACTACCGATTCACGATTTTTGCAACCTTGATTGCATTAAATCGATTCATAAACATCTTACCATATAGCGCATACAATGTTTCAAGTTTCTAGATCTGCCAACAAATGTATTATACATTATGGTATGGTACAACCATACTGAAAAATCCTTGTAGAAGTCTGAAGCCAAACGTGGATGATAGACTCCGCTCGCCATATTCATCGGTGTTTGAGCAACTTTACGTTCTCTGGAATTATCAAACTCGTCATCAGAGTCATTTCCATGATAATCGATTGTGGTGGAATTGTTTCGAGGGGTTGTGTTGCCACTTGAAAAAGAAAGCCCGTGACGATGGACTTTTTGTTGGCGTCTAGGTGTTTTCTGTTTCGGGACCGGAGTTTGGGCCACCGGATCGGGCTTAAGTCCCTCACGTTGGTACATAACAAGTGGGTCGAGCCCAATAGTGGACTCGTCATACTCCTTGATTACATCCAAAAGGTACTCGAGATTATTCTCGTTTTCCGGCACTGGTCGCTCGAATCCCGCAAGATGTGCAGATAGAGCATTTGGGCTTCCTAAATATATCAGCCTCCCTCTGTCACAATAAACAACTTTCGACATATAATAACAAACTTAACCATATAAAAACACGAAATTTTGTAGTCTAAACATGTTTTTTTACCTAGCGAGAACAACGATGCGGTCGAGTAGCATTTGGATCCGAAACGAAGGCTGATGGATCGTCATAAGCACGATACTCCCATTACGAGCAATATCCTTAACCTTCTCAACAACACTAAATGCACTAGTCGAATCGAGCCCTGATGTCGGTTCATCCAGAAACAATAATGATGGTTTATGGATTATGTCGATCCCGATCGACACCCGTCGCCTCTCACCACCCGAAACCCCTCTCCTCCCCTCATCACCAATATAGGTATGCGCCGTGCTCTGCATTTATTAAGCATAAATTCGTTTACTTTACAACAATATCAAACTTAACTCGGGTTTTTTTTCTTCCTATAAAAGGGCTATAAAGAGTCATACGGTTAAGCCCAACTGGTCAAGCAGCTCGATGACCCGTTTTTTCTTCTCGGACCGGGATAAAGAAGGTGGAAGTCGAACTTCTGCCGCAAACATGAATGTCTCGAAAACAGTCAACATAGCAAAGAGTTGATCGTCTTGCATAACATATGAAGATACCATCTTCATGTAGCTAGCTGTTACCTGTACACCGAAATTAAACCATATATACTAACCCATATGAGGTCCAAAGAACCTAAACATTCATCAGGTGATTTAAAATTATACATACCGGCTTGCCTTCAATCTGAACCGAGCCTTCAAGACTCCCTTGAGCAATTCGGCCTGCCAAAGCATCAAGAAAAGTCGATTTTCCCGCACCACTGGGACCCATAATCGCCATAATTTCACCACGCACAGCCTGACCCGATATATCATTCAACAGATAAGCTTCTTTTGTGATCCAAACGCCATCTTTCTTCTGTTTCTTCATCACACTATATGACAAGTTATTGAACTCAAGACCACACCCGGGTTGGAGTTTTTTGTTCGGGTTTTGCACCATGTTCTTGTTTGATTTGGCCTTCGTTTTGTCCAAATCAAGAAGAGTCTCGAGACTCCGGTTTGTATCTGTTCTAGCAAACCTCCCCGCCATATTCTAACGAAAGAGTCTGTTAGACTATTTCGTGTTGTTTAAAGATGAGAAATTATACTTTTAGATGATGACAGATTTATAACTAACAAGAGAATAGATGCTGGAACTAAAGACAAAACAGATTTGGAGGGCGACAATGCATATGATATATTTCTTTGATGGCACCGCAACAACAGATTGCTGAATTTTGTTTCATATGATAACTGAATATTCCTTTTTCAGTGCATTTCACAGTAACCAGTAACTTAAAATAAAGTTGAGATTTTTAACTGTATATGAACATAAATGAGTACCCTCATTGATATTGAGATAATTTTTCGAGAGCTATTTTAGTAGATATTCTTGTGGGATTGAACTACCTACCATTTTGAACTCGCCTATTACACTTACACAGTTTCAATTGTTTGATCAATCAGCAGAGTTCTATAAATAGAAAGTTGTAATTTGTAAAGTTAATAGTTTCTGATTATACCAAAGCATAAATGTTTACAGATAGGTAAAATAGTTTGAAGTAGGGGTGGTAATTTGGGTCGGGTTCGGGTTGACAGGTTGGCGGGTCAGATAACCCCAACCCGAACCTGACCCATTTAAATCATCAGGTCAGCTATGTTAACTCTAACCTGTTTACACATAACCCGAACTTGACCCATTTAACCCGTATATATCTTGGGTTGGGGGGTTAAATAGGTTACACGGGTTGAATAGGTTAAACGGGTTTCGGGTTGACCTATTTAACCCATTTTACATACAAAAGTTGTCACATTACACAAGTTAAACAGGTTAAACGGGTCGACCCGTTTAACCCATATTTAGGAAAAAGAATCTTAAACGGGTTGGCGGGTTGACCCGCTTAATATATTCCCAACCCAAACCTGACCTGTTTAATAAACGGGTTAGATGGGTTGACCCAAACCCGACCCGAAATCTATTTAGACTCAACCCGAACCTGTTAATTTTCATGTCGGTTTCAGGTCGGGTTTCGTGTCGGGTCAAAAATTACCCCTAGTTTGAAGGCTAATTTAGTAAAATTTAAACAAGTTTCGTAGTAAATCAACCCGAAAAAGAAAACCAAACTTGTCTAATCCTAGTCCAAAAAAAGAAATCATACCTGGAAAACCAAAATAACTATTGCATTCAGTGTTGCAAAAAAAGCCTACAAGGCCGATTAATCGCCGCTTAGGCACTACTGGGACACCAACTTTTTCAATTTGTTTAAATCGGTCAACAACGGTCAACAGTGGTCAAACTTGTCGGAAACTTGCAAATCTTGCCGGAAATTCCCAAAACTCGCTGTGAACTTGTTTTAATCACTTACGGTCGTTGTTTATATTTATTACAAGATTTTTTTATTTTTATTTTTTTTAGGAAAATCTTGCCGGGAATTCCAAAACTCGTCGGAAATACTCAAAAACTTACCGGAAATGCCAATCCGATTAATCCTGCCTAGACCGATTACAAGCTACAAGGGGATCGATCGCCTGACTACCGATTCACGATTTTTGCAACCTTGATTGATTAAATCGATTCGAACATATTACCATACAGCGCATACAATGTTTCAAGTTTCTAGATCTGCCAACAAATGTATTATACATTATTACATGTTCGTTTAGACTTTGGTTTTACGCAATTAAAATTTCCATGACACAAACCTGTGATAAACAAGCACTAAAACTCAAACAGCAGACAAGCAACATGAAACTAGAATGAACCCGATATCGCGCCTAATGGGAAATATCCAAACTTTCAAATTTCAAACTTTGAGTTCAAAGTTGTAATCTATCATTAACAACTTCACATGCCAAAACTAGAAAGAGTTTGAGAAAATTACTTACAAATGTAGCACTAATTCATCAGATACGCATTAAAAAAACTAACATAAACGACGAACTAGTAAACTCAGCAATCAGACTCAGCAGGTCGAATTCTCCTCAGCTTACTAACAACTTGTCTCATAATAGGTCTCTGTGCAACCGCATCCGCTGTACAAAGCAACCCCAAATGCAATATCTCCAAGAGAATATCCTCCGGACCCGCTTCCCATAATCCAGTACTAAATATCTCCGCCTGCCGCCCCTCTTGCCTCAGTGACAAGGCCCAAGAGACAATTGTGTACCCATTTTCCTGACTTGAAAAAGATGAGTCCAACGCTCTCTTATCAGAAATTAACTCAAGAAGCATAACTCCATAACTGTACACATCCACCTTTTCTGAAGCGTGACTTGTTAAACAGTATTCCGGCGCAACGTAACCGAAAGTCCCTGCAACACCCGTCGTCACATGCGTCTCGAAATCATCTAAAAGACGAGCTAACCCAAAATCCGACAAGTAAGCGTTGAAATTCTCATCTAGTAAAATGTTGCTCGGTTTCACATCCCGGTGAATGATTCGCGGGGTACACATATCATGCAAAAAGAAAAGAGCATTAGCAACATCAAGCGCGATTTTGTGAAGAATCTTCAAACCGATACCCAACGATCGTCTATCAAGGATGAACTTTTCTAAGTTCCCGCCAGGAAGATAATTGTAAATCAGAAACATTTCCGATGTGCTCGCATAATACCCTATTAAGGTAACGAGGTTTGGGTGTCGGATTCTACCCAGACTCTGGATTTCGGCGTTAAATTGACGTAGCCCTTGACACATTTCGACCGTGAGTCTTTTCACTGCAACAGTGATCCCGGAAGAGATTTCAGCCCGGTATGTCGACCCAAAACCACCGCTCCCGATGCAGTTTTTCAATGTGAAGTTCCCAGTTGCTTGAACAACGGTGTCTAATGTCAATTTTACCCCTATTTCCTTAAAAACCACCAGTGGTTCTTGTTGATTATGAGGACGAGGAGGTAAAGTAGGACGAGACGAAGTTAAGGCTACCACTGGGTTCGGGTTTGGTCTTCTGTTCCTTCGGTAAAGATAAATACTGATGAGAGCAACAAGAATGATGACTATTATTGATGGAACTATGATTAGTACTAATTCAAAAGTACTTGCACCACTTTTCCCGCTGTTAGTATCTAATGAAGCTGTGCTGTGTAGTATATCCACGGAACTTGGTTTTTCAGGTGGTGATAATAAATACCTACCATGCTGGCAACTCTTAAAGTGGGGGTTACCAATATACATTTCACAGTTTACTGCATCATGGTTTATTGATCCAGATAAGTTATTGAAAGAGAAGTTGAACTTAACACGGGACTTTAAGTGTAAAGAGCGTGAAGGAACTTCACCGGATAAATTGTTGTTGTTGAGAAGAAGAACCGTTAGATTTTTAATATTCAAGAGACTTTTTGGAATCTGACCCGAAATCTTGTTACTTGACGCATCCAAGAATTTCATACATTTCCAATTCACACCGACATGTGGGGATATTCCACCTGATATGATGTTGTTGCTCACATTCAAGAAAAACCCATTTATATCATTGCAGTTTGTGGAAATGTTATCATGAAATAAACCCCCCGAGAGCTTGTTTCCGCCAGCTAGAAACGCATAGTCGAATTTTTTACCCGTTCTTTTGTGTGGTCCGATTCTTGATACCATAGGAAGTAACGGAATTGAGCCTGTGAAGTTATTTTGACTAAAATCATGTATTATGGCAGGCGTAAACCGGGATAAGGGAAGAGGGTTCTGTACACGAGTTTTATGAGAAAAGTAGGAAAGATATGAAGTGACGTGGTTAGACTGTTGGGAGAAGTTTAAACGCTGACATGGTGTGTTTTGGAAATTTGGGATGGATCCAAACATGAGATTTTTACTAACATCAAATACTGTCATACAACGAACACCAAGTTTTTCATCAAGAATTCCACTGATCTTGTTCGAGCTAACGTTAAGAAAATGAAGATTCGGGCAGTTATCAAAAACACCCAAGATCTCACCTTTTAAATGATTACCAGCCAAATTTACCATTTTTAAGGCTCGACAATCGCCCCATTTCCTTGGAAATTCGCCATCAATGTTCGCACTTGGTGCCCAAAGTATCTCCAAATTTGGTAGCATTGTGATTTGCAAAGGAACTGAGCTTGCAAAAGAGTTACCATCTTTATGATCACCATTTGAAGGATACGATAGGACAAGAACGGATAACTTAACACAGTTCCCAATGCTCGCGGGGATAACGCCGGTAAGACTATTTCTAGAAACATCTAAAACTTCGAGCATTCTAAGGTTTCCAAGTTCAAAGGGAAGACCACCCGAAAACCTATTCGAAAACAGCAACATTGTTCTTAAACTACCACACTTCCCAAAACTTCTAGGTATCTCACCACTCAACAAATTCCCTGAAAAATCCACATGCTCAAGAACATCACATTTACTCCAAAACTCATCACGTAACGACCCATTAAACCGATTCAACGCCAAATTAATCCCTTTTAACTTCACAAAGTTACCAAGAAAATCCGGAACAGACCCACCAATCCGATTCCCAGCAAGATTCAAAAACCTTAAATCTTTACATTCCGAAAGCGACTTAGGAACAACCCCAAATAGCCTATTAAACCCCAAACTCAAAACTCGCAAACTCTTCAATTTCATAAAACTAACCATAGACAAATCAGCACTCATCAAATTCCCTTCAATATCAACCACTTCAAGACTCTTTAAACCCCATATCCCACTTGGCAAATCACCCCTAAATCCATTAAAAGGAAGCGCTAAAACCCGAAGCTCCGAAAAACTCCCAATAACATCCAACAACACACCCCTTAAAAAAACACCTCTTTTTAACCCAGAACAGTTTCTAACAACACCAAAACCATGCAATGCAAGATGAGAATACTTATTACTTAAACAAGAACTAGCATGAATAAAGTTACCTCCATATACACTTATCTCCGAAACCCTCCCACGTGAGTTGCACGTGACACCAAACCAACTACAGTGATCTTTGTTTCTTGCTTTCCAGCTTGAAAGCATGTTATGATGGTCAACAAAACCCTTCTTCAACTTCAAGAGTTGACTTTTTTCAGAAAAGTCAACGGTTTTTCCAGAAACTAAACAAAAACATAGCAAAATGAGGACTAATTTCCTCATTGCAAACATACCCACAAAATTTCTTTATAAAAATATTGTGAAAAACAAATACCCAAATGAAAAAAATGAAAATTTTATAGTTTCTGAGGTTCAAAAATTTATAAAGTTTATAAATTTATGGTTTTTTGGGGGAATTTAAGGTGAAAGAAACATTACTATTATTATGAAAATTGTATAAAGTTTATCATATCAAGATTTCTTTTATAAAAAGATAATGAAAAGCAAATATCCAGATGAAAACAAATGAAAATTTTATTCTTTTTATAGTTATAAAGTTTATAAATTTATGGCTTTTTTTGTTTTTTGGGAGTATAAGGTGAGTGAAACATGGGTTTTATTTAGTAGAATACGAGAATGCTGCATTTATGTCTGTGTTTTTCATTTACTGTAAACGGTTAAGTGGGGTCAGTAGTGGGACCCAGTTGTGAATATTTGGGGATTGTCAAAAGTCAGCAAATGTGACCTCTGTAGTTAGTCAAGATGGCAGCCGACTGGAAAAGACTAGGAAAGTGTGAAAAGTTGACATGTCAGCATACCAAGTGGACTGCTAAGGTGATGTGGACAATCATGTGACCAATGATTCTAAATATAGTACATATGACTTAGATTGTGTCATTGTGGTGACTTATGCAAGATTTTATTCTAGACACTCCTTCTCAAAAAGAATATCTAAAATTTTATTTTAAGTCGCTTTAAAATAAGCGTTCACTTTGTGTATGATCGATGAAAAACGTAGTTAGTGAAATTCTTAAATATTTGTGTTATTTGAAAGTGCACATTTATTTTAGCACAGAAGGAGTAACATGAGAAAGTATTTCATTTTTATAAGGAAAAAATTATGTTGCAAATAGTACAAAATCATATTATTGATTACTGATAAACTAGCTGATTTGATGCTAATAAGATTATTAATGAGATCTTGATGGAGTTAGTCAGATTCGAACTTGATAATGTGTGGTGGCACAAGCATGGACGGACCCACATAGGAGCCGGGTGTGGCACGGGCTACACCTAATTTTTGGTCACGAAGTGTAAATTTTTTATAAAATATATCTTTTCAGGGCTCGTGCAACACCCAATTTTACCTAATAAATTCTTTATCAGGCAACTTTAGTACTCATGGTCATAAAAAAAATTTGTGCAACACCCTTTAAAAAATCCTGAGTCCGTCCCTGGGCACAAGATGTGGACCGAAGTGCTAGTTATATCCGAACCTCATTAGAGGACTGGAACTCAACTGATAACATGATTACTAGAGGATCATTTCTTATAATTTATAAAATTTATATCTTTATATTAGAAATTGAGTTTGATGCTAGCTTGTTAGGCTTGATTTTCAGTTGAAGATAGAAAATAGGATGTTGAGTGAATAGACAATTGTTGTTAAACATGTGTTCAGACTTCAGTATTCAAAGTGTTTGAGAATGTTTCAGGTCAAACAAAAAGATGGTCATTGTTTATTCATCAATAATCTTTTAGTACATTTTCTAACAGTCATGCATATAAAAATATATATGTCCGTGTCGTAAGAGCTTTGACCTGCGTTAGGTGACGATTGAGATATTTTCTTTGCAGATGACCGTGGACGCTTGAAGAAATGCTTGGTCCGTAAGAGTTCTTTGGTCAACAAAGGATGTATTTGGTTCTAGATGGCATTGAGTCGACTAATACTAAACACAAGTTGAAGCTCCGCGGTGAAAGATACGTCATTACTATTTCTAGAACCTATGAGATTATTTTTTCTTTTACTGCAAGATTTTGTATACACCAATGGAAGAAAAGGTATGCCAATACTATTTTTTAGAACATATGTGATTATTTTTTTCTTTAATTGCAAGATTTGAAAGTGTATATACCAATTATGAATAGATGTTACCATGTCTAAGCACACAGTAGAAAGTTCTAATGGTCAACATGATTACTTCTGTATCTCACGATTAAGTATTATTTGAAACACTGTTAAAAATGAGAATCTGTTCTCTGATTGGAAACAAGTAGAATGGTCTAAAAGCTTATATGCAAAACTCGTCCTGACAAATCTAAATTTCCAGAATGGGCCAGTGCTATATACTCAATTAAGTTCTTAGTTCTAGTCAGAAACCCTCCCACGTGAGTTGCACGTGACACCAAACCAACTACAGTGATCTTTGTTTCTTGCTTTCCAGCTTGAAAGCATGTTGTGATGGTCAACAAAACCCTTCTTCAACTTCAAGAGTTGACTTTTTTCAGAAAAGTCAACGGTTTTTCCAGAAACTAAACATAAAGATAGCAAAATGAGGATTAATTTCCTCATTGCAAACATACCCACAATTTTTTTTTATAAAAAGATTGTTAAAAACTAATACCCAAATGAAAAAAATGAAAATTTTATAGTTTTTGAGGTTAAAATTTTTATAAAGTTTATAAATTTATGGTTTTTTTTTTTGGGAATTTAAGGTGAATGAAACATTACTGGTATTATGAAAATTGTATAAAGTTTATAATATCAAGATTTCTTTTATAAAAGATAATGAAAAGCAAATACCCAAATGAAAACAAATGAAAATTTTATTGTTTTTGTAGTAATAAAGTTTATAAATTTATGGCTTTTTTTGTTTTTTGGGAGTTTAAGGTGAGTGAAACATGGGTTTTATTTAGTAGAATACGAGAATGCTGCATTTATGTCTGTGTTTTTCATTTACTGTAAACGGTTAAGTGGGGTCAGTAGTGGGACCCAGTTGTGAATATTTGTGGATTGTCAAAAGTCAGCAAATGTGACCTCTGTAGTTAGTCAAGATGGCAGCCGACTGGAAAAGACTAGGAAAGTGTGAAAAGTTGACATGTCAGCATACCAAGTGGACTGCTAAGGTGATGTGGACAATCATGTGACCAATGATTCTAAATATAGTAGTATGACTTGGATTGTGTCATTGTGGTGACTTATGCAAGATTTTATTCTAGACACTCCTTCCCAAAATGAATATCTAAAATAAAGTTGCTTTAAAATAAGTGTTCACTTTGTGTATGATCGACGTAGTTAGTGAAATTCTTAAAACTTTGTGCTATTTGAAAGTGCATATTTATTTTGGCACGAAGGGAGTATATGAAAAAAGTATTTCTTTATATAAGGAAAAAAATTAGGTTGTAATTAGTACTAAATCAGATTATTGATTACTGATAAACTAGCGCGATTTGATGCTAATAAGATTATTAACGAGATCTCGATGGAGTTAGTCAGATTCGAAGTTGATAGTATGTGATTGCGCAAGATGTGGACCAAAGTGCAAGTTATATCCGAACCTCATTTGAGGACTGGAACTCAACTGATAACATGATTACTAGAAGATCATTTCGTATAATTCATAAACTTTAGTTGAAGATAGAGAAAAGGATATTGAGAGAATAGACAATTGTTGTTGAACATGTGTTCAGTATTCAAAGTGTTTGAGAATGTTTCAGGTCAAACAAAAAGATGGTCATTGTTTATTCATCAATAATCTTTTAGTACATTTTCTAACAGTCATGCATATAAAAATATATATGTCCGTGTCGTAAGAGCTTTGACCTGCGTTAGGTGACGATTGAGATATTTTCTTTGCAGATGACCGTGGACGCTTGAAGAAATGCTTGGTCCGTAGGAGTTCTTTGGTCAACAAAGGATGTATTTGGTTCTAGATGGCATTGAGTCGACTAATACTAAACACAAGTTGAAGCTCTGCGGTGAAAGATATGTCATTACTATTTCTAGAACCTATGAGATTATTTTTTCTTTTACTGCAAGATTTTGTATACACCAATGGAAAAAAAGGTTTGCCAATACTATTTTTTAGAACATATGTGATTATTTTTTTCTTTAATTGCAAGATTTGAAAGTGTATATACCAATTATGAATAGATGTTACCATGTCTAAGCACACAGTAGAAAGTTCTAATGGTCAACATGATTACTTCTGTATCTCACGATTAAGTATTATTTGAAACACTGTTAAAAATGAGAATCTGTTCTCTGATTGGAAACAAGTAGAATGGTCTAAAAGCTTATATGCAAAACTCATCCTGACAAATCTAAATTTCCAGAATGGGCCAGTGCTATATACTCAGTTAAGTTCTTAGTTCTGGAATTTTTTGAAATTGTTTTCAAGAGAATAGAGGCCAACTGAGATTCGTACACTCAAAAAACTGAATCAATTAAATAAACCAGTAACTTGAGGTCAAATATTCATGGAAACACAAGTATGAAGCTAAGATGTCAGGGATGTCGTTGGGCAGCTATCAACTGTGCAGGCCAATATATCTTTGTAATCTCTAGAAATCGTGAAGGAGTCATAAACTTTACCATTGCTGCTCTTCTTGTACTCAAACAAAAGGTTAGAAGGGTCAGACGATGTGAGTTTAAGAAAACCATAATCAACATCTTTCACTAAACTCCAAGTAGTGTTGATGTTGGCAAAATTTGTAAGACTTGCTCCTCCACCTCCCGCCACTACATGGATTGTCCCATTCAAGCTTCCCTTGTATGCGTGCTTCTCGTTACTAGTGCAGACACTCTGAAACAATGAAATGGATTTTAATTAGCTAAATGTCTAAAATACCCTCGTAACATATATCAAAAAGACATTCTCTATTGAGAAGTTGAGGGAAAATAGGTACCACTTAGCTTAATGATTGCCTAACTAAGAAAGAGGCTATACAACTTTTGTTCAACGGCATTAACTTTTAAGCCATCTTAGGGGGTGTTTGGCATTGCTTATTTTAAACTTCTTATCTGCTTAAAAAATAAGCAGACAACAGCCTGCTTACTTTTTAGGTGCTTATCTACTCTAAAATAAGCTAGATACACAGTTTCATCCAACCACTCAAAACTGTTACTATTGACAGAGAAATTTATACATAAGGTTGACCAATTGTTAAATAGTAGAACTCTCCAAAACCTCTGCCATTATAATAAGCAGACACTAACTAAAATGAGCAACCCTCTTTCTCGTTTTCCAGTAAAAAGATATCATTGTTTATGTGAATATGTTAAACCGGACATTATACTATGCTAGAATCAGCGATCCTACACAAAAATTAGAAAGCACAAGTCTTTTTGCATATACTTTTCGTATTCTGACCGAAGTTGACCATTCTTGCAAACAGCGTCTTCTTATTAAGCATTTTTTTTCTTTAAGACAAAGGTTGTTAATTTGCAAGTAGAAAAAAACAAGTAAAAATGTGCAACAACTAAGTCTTTTTTCTCTTTGAGTTTCTAATATCATAATACTTTGACAGTTACTCAAATCAGAGTTAACTAATAAAGATTAATAGTTGTGAGAATACCTCGTATATGGGACAAGTCCTTTCATAATTGTGTGCATGACCATAAATGGCTATATCAACTTTGTACTTCTGCCAGAGCTTTTGAAGGCTGTCTCTCCCCATGGGTTCCCCAAACGCTCCATCCACGGCATAGAATTCAGTTGATGAGTACCCGAGAACACGATGAGCAAGGAAGATAAGCCACGGTTGCTTTTGTCTATCTACGGATGCCAAACAATGCTCAATGAACTTATATTGTTCGGTTCCCTCCCTCCAGTCATGTTCTGTGTCAGCAATACAAAATCTAAACATCCCATAGTCTGCAGCATACCTGTAGCACTCAGATGCAGTTATAATGATGCGATACATAATCCATAGACGATAAAAGATTAAAGAAAAGAAGGGTGTTCATGAGAATATAGCTAACCAGAATTTTGCTCTGTTCTCAGCAGGAACGTAAAACATAGTTTCAGCCAAAACACCACATTCTCCTCCTGAGTCGTTGTTCTCGTAAAAAGATCCCGAGTTAGGCCAGTCACGCTCATGATTACCACTGAAAAATATGGATTTATCAGGTATTTGACAAAAGAAATAGACATTCAACACCAAGAATTTTGTGGTTCGCGGCTTCGCGCAGAAGTTTATTTTATCCAATGTGCTGCTTCCTCTAAGATTAGCGTTTGGATTTGCATTTTGGAACTGATTATCTATTTATTGTCACTTGTGTTTTCAATATTATTAAGGTTTTAATGTATGAATAAACAAATTTTTCTTCTAATTATATGACATTATGACTTACTGAAGGGTCAATAATAAGTTTGGGATTAGCAAAGTCATACTGGCTGCAATACAACTGATTTTATATCTATGGGTAAAATAAAATTATCTCATTATTACAGCTGCGCAAATAGCATTTCTATCCTGAAAATACATACCTAGCTACCATATAAGGTACTGCTGATGCGATTGGCTCAACTTGTTCAGTAAATTGATCCCATTGTGAGAGGTATCCATTGGCATAACATATATCTCCAATGTGGAACACTATATCATAGTTCTTTAAGTCTGCAGTAAGTTGTTTGGTTGTGTTAAGTGAGCCATGCTGATAATTCGTTATAGTCGTTTGACCCATCAGCTTCATCCTACAATTTTGAAACAAATGTTAAACATAACTTCAACATGGTAAAACCACAACTTCCTAAAAAGGTCCCACCTTTCCCATATCTCCAAATATGATCACGCGTTGTAATGAATCTTGACCGGGGTAAGGAGATGATTTGAACTGGCGGATTTGGCTCCAAATAATTGTACTGTTTGAAAGTTTGTGGCCAAGTTTGTAGGTGTACCTGCACAAAGAATGTGGAAAATAAGGAGTTGATATATGGTATCATAAATAATCTAAAATTACTTATTTGTCCATTGCAACAAATTGATGTTTCCTATTGTGTCATTATTAATAGGGCACCGAAGATACTGAATATTTTGTTTATAACATATCTCAGAAATTGTCTTCTCGGTCAAATAGTACAAGTTCTATAGGATGGATGGAGTACTCAACAATTTATTAGCCCTTTGAAGCACCAGTTATCTAGAAAAAGAAAGTGATTTGACCTTTGACTTTCACTTATCTAGCAAAACTGTAAAAGGAAATGGTTTGACCTTTGAATTTCAAGTGTCAAAATCATTTCTTTCTGGTTTCAAATCTAACGATAGTTATTTCATTGGTGTACAAAGTTCATGTCAGTATAAAGAGCTAATGGAAAACAATATGGTGGCCGTAAAAGAGCAAATAGAAATTCTTAAAAAATAGCATTTGAACTATAATCTTTTTGGGGACTATCATATATGAAACTCTGTGACCTACACTGAGTTTGGCCACAATCCCTGCAAGAATCCGGTATGAATAAAGCCAGGATCACGCCAACCAACAGTTCGTGCTGGTGCTCCTGCACAAGTGCATGACCTAATCAGCTTAAGCATAAGTAAGAAAAAATAATTGCACCTCGGATCTTAAAATTTGACTTTTGAGGGTCAAGTAACATGAGATTTTTATGTTTGTACTTTGTAGATTATCAACATACCACAGAGGCTGTTTCGATCGATTGTCAGTGTCGCTGCAAAAGATCGCTGTTTCTCCTCACCTTTCCGACCCCATTCAACAAAAGGTTCTGCTTCTTCAATCCCATATCCACTCGTCCACGTTACAGTCATCTAGCATACAGACAACAATCATATTTGTTGAAACTTTAAACTATGAAAATGTGCGCTGAGACATGGATTATGTAGGACACAGCAATTACATGTATCAAAACAGGACTCGAATACATACTGCAGAGCTTTTGTTAAGTGACTGCGGATATGTTCTTGTCTACTTATGTTAGCCAGTAAAAGAATTAAAACAAGATGCACAACTTACTTCATTCCAAGTGTTTCCTTGAGCTAAACGAGGGTAATTTGGAGCGTTTGGATTAGCGAAAGTAACTGTATTTGACACTGCTACAAGCTTTGGCTATTTCACGATGCAAGTTAAACCAGATGTTACAAACATTCGCTAAAAGATAGAATAAAAAGGGAACAAAAACAACCAAAATCATAAGCAAACCTTTGATAATCCACCAGAAAACAATGCAAAAGAAATGTCAGATCTTTGGTTGATCAGTCGAAACTTCATAGATGCTTTTCCCGTGTCTTTGTAGTTAGGAGTGCTATAATTTGCATATTGAAACTGAAAAAAGAAGCAAGATTTAATTTAATTTAATCATAGCATTTTTCTAAATAAAAAACACTTGAAAGAATAATGTGCAACTAAACTAAACTAAACCTTGATAGGCGCGGTGCATAATAATGGAGGAGCAACCATTGAGCTTTCAGGGACACATATCGCAGCACTAATAACAGTGTAAATGAAAGCTTTTTAACAAATTAATCGATTATAACGGCAACAGTAGATTGAAAAATGAACACTTGAAATTTTTAGATACCTGAAATTCGCAGGCGAGAATACTCCAACCCAATCATCAATAGAAGGTTTTGGATTGTGCAATGTTAAAGTCAACCATTCAGACGTTTGACCCTATAACGGAGTTTTAGGATTAATAATCACACAAACTTTAGCAATGGCATCTGTAGATACTAAAATCAGGATCTACTTGACATACAAGAAATATAACATCAATCTTAATCATACAATAAAGCCTTCGACTGCAAGCCAATCTTTATATAGCACAGTTATAATTCAATCAAGATTGATCATTGTTATTACCTTTAAACCAAGAACCGAAGGAGACGCCTTAACATAAGCTGCATCATTAACAGCAAATACAGTCTCATGTATTGAAATCTTTGAAAATGGTTGATCATGTGATATTACATTTCCAATGCAATACAAACACCATACAGTTACTAGCAACTTCAACCCTGTAACCTGCATACCTCCTATTCCCTGAAATCAATATTACAAAAGTCAAATACACAAAACAATAATACAAGCATCCTAACATTGGCACACATTAAGAAAACATAATATCAACCAAAACTGATCCAATACACAAGAAAACAAATAATGGAATATTGTTATTGACCCTAATTGATGAAATTCAAAGGGGAGTAAAATTTATGAACTTGAATAGAAAAACAATAAAATTTAGTGATTACCATTATGTTTGATCTCAATAAGCTCATCAACTTAATAAATAGGCACACATATATACATATTGTGAGGGGTAAGGGAAATGTAAACAGAGGCTAAAAAAATCAAAAGAGCCAAGTTGCAGAATATATGTAGTATTTAAATATGTTGGCCACATGTTTCTTTTAAGCAAAATGATGATTAGACATATAAGGCCAACTTTAAGGTTTCTTAAATCCAAAAATTACGGCTACAGATTGTTTTAAAAAATAAATAAATGAGTTGATATTGTTTTTTTTTTTTTTTTTTTTTTTTTTTTTTTTTTTTTTTTTTTTTTTTTTTTTTTTTTTTTTTTTTTTTTTTTTTTTTTTTTTTTTTTTTTTTTT
>LBNU01021550.1:11827-40658 GCA_014162995.1 Artemisia annua | reverse complement strand
GCAAAAAAAAAAAACCAATTTTTTTGAAAATTTTTTCCACCATAACTCACATTAAATTTTTTTTATTTTTAAATTTTTTTTTTTAAAAATTTTTTTTTTTTTTAAAAATTATTCATAAAAAAACTTTCAAAAACCCTTTCTTTTCCCCCCTAAAAAAATTTTTCATTCCAAAAAACCATAAAAAAAATTTTTTTTTTCATTCCCACCCAAAACAAAACCTCCCACACCTTCTTTCCCCTTTAAAAATTTTTTTCCCCTTTTTCTTTCTTTAAAGGCCGGCCGGGCTTTTGGTTTCCAAGCCCCCCACCCCCCACCACCCATTTCCCAAAAACCCGGGCCGGGCCTTCCACCCCACTTTAAAAAAAAAAAAAAAAACCCCACCCACCCCCAAAAAAACACAAAAAAAAAAAAAAAACACTTTTTTTTCCACCCATTTTTCTAAAAAAAAAAAATTCCTCCCTCTTTTTTTTTTCATTTTTTGATTTTTTTGCCCAACTTTTTTTTAAAAAAAAAAAAAAAAAAAAAAAACGCGCCGTCAAAAAAAAAAAAACCCGAACCTTTCCCAAATCCAAACCCACTTTTTTTTTTGGGTTTAAAAACTAAAAAACCGCCCCCAACCAAAAAAAAAAAAAAAAAAAAAAAACAAATTTCAACCAAAACCATTTTTTTTTTTCAAAAATTTTTTATTTTTGTGTTTTCTAAATTTCTTAAAAATAAGAAATTCTTAAAAAAGAAAAAAAAGAAAAAAAAAAAAAAAAAAAAAAAGGGTTTAAAAGGGAAACATTTGGTTTTTCTTCGGTTAAAAGGTTAAACGGGGGACTTTTTAAAAAAAAAAAAAAAACCCCCGAGGTTCCCAAAAAAAAAAAAAAAAAAAACTTGTTTTTTTGAAAAGAATCTTTAATGAAATTTTTATGAATTTTTTTTTTTTTTTTTGGGAAAAAAAAAAAAAAAATTTTTTTTTTTTTTTTGCCCTTTCAAAAAAAAAAAAAAACGTTCGAAAAAATTCGTATTTTTTTAAAAAAATATTTTTGGCCCAAAAAAAAAAAAACGGTCAACTTTTTTTTTTTTTTTTGGGGGGAAAAAAAAAAAAAAAAAGCCATTTTCCCCGAAAAATTCGTTAAAAATGGGAATTTTAAACCGGAAATTTGGGGCCTTTGCCGAAAAAAAAAAGTTGGTTTCCCAAAAAAACCGCAATTTTTTTTTGAAAAGGTTTTTTTGGTTTTCAAAAATGGGGATTAACAAAGAAAAGAATCGGGGCATAAGCATTTTTTTTTTACCGAAAATTGGCCCAAAAACCCGCAAAAAAAAAAAAAAAAAAAGGGTTTTTTTTGCCCCAAACCCGCCCTTTTTTTTTAAACAATAAAATTTCCTCTTTTTTTTTCTAGCAAAAAACAAAAAAAAAAAAAGGGAAAAATTTTCGAAAAAAAGGTTTTGGGGGGGGAAATTTTTTAAATTCCGTTTGGGGTTTTTTTTTTAAAAATTTTAACAAAAGCGGGGGGAAAAAACGGCTTGTCAAAAAAAAAAAAAAAGCAAAAAATTTAAAAAAAAAATTGTTTGTTTTTGAAGTTATATTTTATTTGTTTATTTGTTTTTTAAATTTTCTTTTGGAAAAAACCCAAAAACGTTTTACAAAGCCATAAAAAAAAAAAGAAAAAAAAAAAAAACTTTTTTCAAAAAACTTATTTTTTTCATTTTTTTTTTTTAAAATTAAGCAAAAAAAAAACTTTTCTTTGTTTCTTTTAAAAATCTTTGACTTTTTTGGTTGATAAAGGCGCTTTTTTTTTCGGGCCTTTTAAATTCTTTTTTTCAAAAAAAAAAAGAAAAAAAAAGTTTTTTTTTTTTTTTTTCCCGCCTTTAAAAAGTTCAAGTGTGTTTGGGAAACTTTAAAAAAAAAAAATTTTTATTTTTTTCTTTTAAAAAAAAAAAATAAAAAATTTCTTTAAAAAAAAAGTTCAAGGGGGTTTTTTCTTTTTGTTAAACGTTTTGGAAAGGGAAAAAAGAAAAATCCCTTTTAAGGGTTTTTAAAAAAAAAAGTTTTTTAGGTTTGAAGGGTTTATTTTTTTTTTGGTCATTCAAACCCAACAAAACTTCCCAATTTTTAATCTTTTTTTTTTTCTTTTTTTTCCTAAAGTTTTCAAAAGAGAAACTTTTTCCAAAAAAAAACCCAAAAAAAAAAACTTGGAAGGTTTTTTCCCTTTTTTAAAAGGAAAAAGTGTCGGAGGGTCTTTTTTTAGAAAAACCTCTGGAAAAAAACCTTTTTCCCTTTTAAATTTTTTTGTTTTTTTTTTCTTTTTTTTTTTTTTCCATTTCAAGAACTTTCAATTTTTTTTAAAAAACCACTAAAAAAAAACATAAAAAACTTCTTTTATTAAAAAATTTAAAATTTTTAAGTTGGTTGGGAAAACCGGGAGGGAAATTAAAAAAAAGTTTTTTTTATTTTTAAAAATTTTAAGCCGAAAAAAAAAGAAATTTTTTTTCAAAATTTTAATTTTTTTTTAAAAATTTTTGGATAAAAAAAAAAAAAAAGAAATTAATTTTTTATTTATTAAATTTTTAAAAAAAGAAAAAAAAAAAAAAAAAAAAGAAAAAAGTTTTTAAAAAGAAAAAAAAACGTAATTTTTTTGCCTTTTTTAAAAAAAAATTTTTTTTTCCAAAAAAAAGTTAAAAATTTTAAAAAAAAGACTTTTAAGCTAGTTTAGACATGTTACTGCTTGCATTTTTTAGAGGGGGACGGGAAAAAAAAAAAAAATAAAAAAATATTGAAAAAAAAACCAAGGGTTCCAAATTAAAACATTTGTTAATGGGGAATTTTTTCATACAATTTTCACACCTTTTAATGAAAATTTAAAAATTTTTTAAAACCCACTTTTTTGTTGCAAATACGAAAAAAAAAGAAAAAAGAAAACAACGGCCAAACAAAAACTTTCTTTTTTAGTTTTGGCAAATTTAAAGGAAAAAAAAAGATTTTTTAAAATAAAAAAACCAACTATAAAATAAGATTTTGAAGAAGTTTAAACAAAAAAAAAGAAAACAAAAACAAAAGTTTGAAAATTATGGGAATTTTTTCATTTTTTTGTTTTACTTAAAAAACAAAAAAAAATCTTTAAGTTTGGGATTTTTGAAGGTGTTATAATTTTTCTCTCCAACAACAACCACATAAAATTTTTTAAACAACATTTATGTTTATTTTTTTGTAAAAAAAAACATTTTATTTGTTTTATTTTTTTTTAAAAAGTTGAATTTTATTTGTTGAAACTTTATAGTTTTCGTTGGGGAAGACTAAAGAATTTATATTTTATAAAGTTTTTGTTTAACTTTGGAGTTTTTTTTCCCAAAAAAAAAAAAAAAAAAAAAAAAAAAAAAAAAAAAAAAAAAAAAAAGTTTTTTTTTTTTTTTTTTTTTTTTTTTTTTTTTTTTTTTTTTTTTCAAAAGAGCTTGAAAGAATATGCTAATATGACTTTTGAATGTTTATTATTTCTTAGTTTAAGATTTATAATTGTCATTTTCAAGTATCTAGATAAGGTATGATTACATAGTTGGATGATTTTTATATAATGATAATATAATTTTGAGTGAATTAGTAAGTGAGAAGAATTTGCACACTTTGTATGTTCATGTATCATCCTTTAACTTTTCCTAAAAGGGTGTTTTCTTTTTTGCATAGAAAATGGAATAAAGAATAACTTGATGACAGCCATAATAAATACTAATAATTCAATATAAGTAACAACTTTTTCATAAGATATAAATAATACTGAGTGCAAATCTACTATACACAAGCAACAAGTTGCAAAAGAGTAAAGAAAAAGTGAACGCAAGTTGAATTCAGATGACCTGATTCTAATAGCTTGAGTTTTTGCCCTTTACTTGGCTCTTTGCAGTGCACTTTCTCATGATTTCCATCACCCGGCGTGTATTGTGCTACTTTTTTCTGAACAAAACATTTTTAACGTAAGCTTACTATAAACGATTTATGATGTTCTCAACTTCATGACCTTAGTTAATGTGGTATGTCATATTTGTCATCATATGTCTTTGAATCAAGCTCAATGCATCTCTTTACATCTTCTCAAACAACCAAAACATTCATTCAGTATGACCCCTTTTCAATATCAATAGCATACACTTGAAATACAATGAAATTGGTTACAGTTAAGTTATATCTGTTGCACGACAACTATTGCCACATTTTCGGTTATTTTCTCAATAGTCACTGCAGTCTGCAGATATTTCAGTCTTGGATTCAGAAATGGAACAAAATGCATAGCAACTTCATTAACTTTAGTTTACTTATAATAAGATACCATGGCAGAACATTACTTGCTAAAATCTTAATAATAAATATTTAAAAACAATGTATGACACTGCCAAAAATTCAATAGATAATGTTCAATTGTCGGATTCAAACTGCATCCACTTAAGTCAAAGCAGGCAAATGTGTACCAAGTATGTCTTAATGGGGATCCATGAGGGACAGAAGTATATAAATGCCTCGTGTATAATTGATTATTACTAATAGAAATACAAAAGAAACATTTTACATAAACATAATAATATAATCTTATAAATACAATAATAAAAAACATGAATACAAAATTCTCAAGTACATTTGAACTCCAGAACTATAGCTCCCAAAAAGATTAATTAATCTGTCTTGAACCAAGAATATGACAATGCTTCTAACATTTTAAAGGAGAAGGAGCATCCACAAGAGTAAAGTTCCTGAAAAAGAAAGAGGAAAGAAATTCAAACTTAGAAACATAGAAAAAGTCTACAGTTTGACTTTGTGATAAATGATTTTGTGACCCTTTTGATATAAAAATCAGACACTGTAAAAATGAACTTGTTATGCTGAAGTATACAACACACTGTATTCTTTACCAAAATGTTGAAAGGCCCTTGAGAAAGGTACACGAAACTAGAGAGATTACACACTAAATTGTCTAAATACTATTGACCATTGTACAAACTGACACTGAGAATATAAGCTAGGAAGGACCATCCCAGTGAGACGAAGAAAATTAAAATGATGAACTAAGCATCATTGATTAACACCGATGGTTGGCTTAGCCAAATACTATGATTTTGGAAGTTTCGGCACAACTGAGTAGTACAGGCCCATAACAATACCAGTTTGATGTTTCGAGTCAAAGCAGCCCAAGATTGCCCAAATTGTAGAGTAATGTTGTCATAAACTCATAATAATTGTATGTCATATTTTATTAATGTTTTTTTTTAACCCAATAACAGATAAAGATTGTACTTTTAGAATGTTAGTTTGAAAACCCAAAACGGAGCAGAATGGAAAGAAAGAAAAAAAAGGACAACTCAATACTTATGTTACCTCCTAGAATAATCTTGGTTTGAATTTTGTGTTTCCATGTTCCATTCCAAGCATAACCTAAGCAAATCAAATATTAAAAACAAATACAGTATAACACAATGTGCACCAAGTCAACATTATAGTTGTACAATAAGCATACAAAGTTCTACTAACCTCGGCCATAGCAATTCGTCGTAGAATTCCCACCACCGCGACATATGCAAGAAAAAGACTGCCTAAAACCAGCAAAACCACAAAAGCCACCACTGGCCTCACAGTCCTTACAAGTTTCAGTATAATAAGAATCATTATAGTCCAAAGAAATACCGAAGTCCCATTTCATCGGGTCCGTCTCATCACCACCAAAGCCATAAATAGAAGCATAAGACGAGCATTGCAGTTTCGGTAGGTCCAACCCAAAACCCGTCGCGAAATCAATAATAGGCTGATAAACACAGCAACTAGAAATGGGCGCATTTGGTTCCAACCCAATCCCAGTCACCCCTTCGCAAGAATACAACCCTCTACATAGATGTAAACCCGAGCCTGTATCACACAAATCCTCATTCGGGTCAAAAACAGGCGACGTCCTAGAGCACCCAAGTAGAACAAACATATCTTGTGATGATAATGTAAACGGGCTGGCACGATCCAATCTAAAGCTGCCAGAATTCTCCATGGAAGAACATGTTGACATGAACATATCAGTGAGTACTAAAGTGGAAGTTGTATAATCTATGCTTGAAACAGTGTAAGCTCCAGTTCCAGATGAGAACCGGAGCTCACCCGAGGTGCATTTTATGTATCTAGCAAAGTCTGGATGGCCACATCCATAATCTGACCCAAACGGGTACTTGATAGTGAGGTTTCCACATTTGTCCCTGCATGTAGGAACAATTGGTGGTATATGCGATGAGGACACTATAGGATGGATGAGAACAATATGGAGAAGTAGCCATAACCATGAGCTTGTTGCAGACATGAATGGAAATTTGAAAGACTTTGGTGTGTGCAAATAGTTTGAAAGAACTAAAAGGGGTTATAAAAAGTGGTTTCTTTCGGTGGGTTTGAAAGTTTTTCAAGATTTCTTGAAAAGTAGATACAATGGTAATCATGAGTTTTACTTTTTATAGCTAAATAACTTTTTTTAGTGAAAATTTAAAATTTTCTTTTTGATTTTATTCTTATGTTACTAGTAAGGATGCTTTCTTAGTTGATGAGGACAAGTTCACAAACTAAGTAGAGAATTTATATTTGAAAAGCATGAACTATCAAACTTGATGACAAGACGTCACATATGAGTACGTTTACACGCTAACATGAATCTTAAATTGCCATTGGAAGAGCTATTTCAAGCACAAGTAAACTAAGATCTAGCTTCAAATCATTTGACTATTAATGTTTGTCTGTTAACGTCGTCCTACAACATCAACAAGCTCGCAAGTCCTAAACATCATTTTATAGAGCATTATGAAGCCTTAATCCCAACTCAAATGAAAAATCCTTGTGTAGTTATGAAATGCAAATACTTGTCCATAGTACATACTCCCTCCGTCCCAAAATTATTGTCATGAGAGAGAAATTATAAAGTTTAATAAAAGTGCGGACACTTTAATTTTCAACCACTAAAATGAAATATTCCTCCATTAGATTCTCTAGTTTTTACTTAATAAGGAAAGTGGACAATTATTTTGGAACAACCTGAAAAAGAAATGTGGACTACAAATATGGGACGGAAGGGGTACTAAATACTAACACAGTCGCAAAATCACAAATTTTAAACAAAACAAATGCGCACGCTCATAGTACATAACTACATACTAATACCAACTCAAAACCACTTCATACTAATGTCCAAAAAATACAAAAGGGCATAAGATCATGATCTTTAACATAAACTTGCCAAATGGAAAACTAAAGAACATCATATTATTATTATCCATTTGAATCAAGCAAAATACAATTGTTTAAATCTGGAAAATAATGATATAAAATATAAGTTTACTCATATAAAACAAAAGCTGGAATAGCTCAGTTGGTTAGAGCGTGTGGCTGTTAACCACAAGGTCGGAGGTTCAAGCCCTCCTTCTAGCGTTTTGACATATTTATATAATAAAATCTTAAAAATAAGAATTGCTTAAAAAGATGGGGGCATTCCGAGAATTGAACTCGGGACCTCTCGCACCCTAAGCGAGAATCATACCACTAGACCAAATGCCCATTTGTGTTATACATTCACCCATTTGTTTATTTAACAAAGAAAAAAATAAATATATTTCTTTTCCTTGGTTTTTTGCAATTCGTAGTTTAGCATTGTTATATCTGATGAGAAAAACTTTAAAGTAGACATTTAAGGGAAAAAAAGAAATATGTATTGCAGAAATTTTTTTGTGCACCACGTACATCTTTCGTCTTGTCGTGGGAGAACTTCACTTTCGCGAAAACTATGAAAAAGCTCGAGGATTACATTTATTGATGTAATTTGTTAATCTATACTCATTGCTTAAAACTTTAAATACGAGTAAAGTGTTATATCAAAAATACTCTTTAATGTTTAATATTTAATTTTAGTAGAGTTACAATTGAATATGGATATATACAAATTTGAAAAGCATTTAAGACAACTACTCAACTAGCATCTTGGTGAAGTGGTTTCAAAGTTGATATATTTGTTTCTTTTGTCATAAATAAATATTTGATTTTGGTTTTTAAATATAATTTCTCTTTCATAATTCAATAATCTTTTATCATTCAATAATCACATTAAATTAAATTAAATTCAATGCATAATTTACAATTTTCCATATTCAATTATGTGTAACACAATCATTTCAACCATTTACCATTTACAAAACAAAACAAAAATAAAATAAAAATAGTAGAAGATGAATGCTTCATGTAATGTTGATAACGTTATTGAACAATCCTTTAGCATGGATGATATTAATGTAAGTATAGTATTTTCATTTTTTATTTTTATTTTTTTCCTTTTTTTAACCAACTACGTACTAATTTATTTTTTATATTCTATATTTTAGATTCATCATAATTTTAATATAAGTCTCAATCCCTATTTCACTCCCAGTTTGTTAAGTTGGAATAAGAATACCATTATTTTTCGTTGTATGCATAATCGTTACATAAAACACTTAACGACAAATGTGTCACTATAAAATCTCGTCGCTATGCACGAATAATCGTCTAATAAACAAAAACACATTTATTTAAAAAATTAAAAATTAGGTAATGTTCTTAAACTAAAACATACTTACTTATAAAAGGCAGTGCAATTTATTAAATTATTAATCCGATAACTTTCTTCGCTCTCACTTAATCCGATAACTTTCTTCGCTCTCACTTACTCACACCAGGATATGCATATAAAACAAATTTGCACGCACNATAATCTTTTATCATTCAATAATCACATTAAATTAAATTAAATTCAATGCATAATTTACAATTTTCCATATTCAATTATGTGTAACACAATCATTTCAACCATTTACCATTTACAAAACAAAACAAAAATAAAATAAAAATAGTAGAAGATGAATGCTTCATGTAATGTTGATAACGTTATTGAACAATCCTTTAGCATGGATGATATTAATGTAAGTATAGTATTTTCATTTTTTATTTTTATTTTTTTCCTTTTTTTAACCAACTACGTACTAATTTATTTTTTATATTCTATATTTTAGATTCATCATAATTTTAATATAAGTCTCAATCCCTATTTCACTCCCAGTTTGTTAAGTTGGAATAAGAATACCATTATTTTTCGTTGTATGCATAATCGTTACATAAAACACTTAACGACAAATGTGTCACTATAAAATCTCGTCGCTATGCACGAATAATCGTCTAATAAACAAAAACACATTTATTTAAAAAATTAAAAATTAGGTAATGTTCTTAAACTAAAACATACTTACTTATAAAAGGCAGTGCAATTTATTAAATTATTAATCCGATAACTTTCTTCGCTCTCACTTAATCCGATAACTTTCTTCGCTCTCACTTACTCACACCAGGATATGCATATAAAACAAATTTGCACGCACAAATTGACGCTACTATACAACGTCACCGTTATGAGCGGGTCACTTACTTCACACCGTTATATGTATTGAGCTACGGGACCTTAACACCATGTAGCATACTTAAAAAAATCTAACCACAAAACTTTAGCAGAATATAAAAGTACTGAAACCTGTTCTCACGAAAGGGCTGTTATCATGTTAACTTAACACCATTTTGATAATTGCACATGTCAGCGTGAACAAACCATTTTTACTACACATTCGATCAGTAGGAGCAACAGAACGTGTTAAAGAGGAAATGCACGATGAGGCAGAATTAGCTAGAAACTCGATGTTAAAGACCAAAATCTGCAGAAAACCCCACCCCATTCCTGATATTATTGTGAACAGCTTACATAAAAAAAAGTAGAAGTTCCTTAAAACTCAGAACATCATCTAAACAAATCAGGACAACCAAAACAGTCCTTTCAAACAATTTTGATTCTCCAATGCCAATATCTATATCATCAAGCATCAATCAAAGTAACAAAATCGCAACCTATGCTTCCAAGTTCCTTCTTCCATCCAAGTCCTTCAAAAGGTTTCCAAGTAGCCTTTGATCCAACACCATATTCGGTATCTACATCATTCACATTTACATTGTCAAAAGCTCAACTTCCACCTCTAGAAGGGCAAAAGGTGTTAATGGTCAACCTGAACCGACCCGCTTAGACCGCTACCCGAACCCGACCTGGCCAAATTTCCACCTCTAATGTGTGTACACACGTAGATTATCTTGTCCATTACAACAACTTTGCTTCGTTTCTTATATCATGTATATGTGATAACACATCATAACAGTTGTATCAATTAAATATGAGAAACAGGGTAATAAATTACCTTGTTTCCAAAGAATATTTTGGTGTTGTTGGAAATTGCCTCGATAAATCTAAGCTCCAGAAACTCAGGTGTAAGCTTCAACCTATTTGCTTCGGCCTCTTTCATGGTCCTGAGACGAAAAAAGAATATCATGCTAACTTAAAACTGTTGGCGATTAATAGTCTGAAATATACAAGGAATGGATAAGAGAACTCACTGATAGTATTTCGCATCAGCCAAACTCTTTTCTCGTGCGACATACATTGAATTAGAAATTTCTTCTTGCCTTCTTAAACTGTCTTTTTCCATCAGCTTTTGTTCCATTACAATCTTGCTCACATAGGCATTTTTCTCAGCTTCAGTAATAGCTATCTTCTTTTGTGTCTCTGCTTCTTTCTCAGCAACTCGTTGCCTTTCTACGGCTACGAGTACCTATTGATGAGCCAGTGACAAGAGTAAGGTTTAAGAAAGTCATACATAACTCATAAGAATGTATATTGATTGTACACCTTCCTTAAAAACTGCAATAAGTAACCGCTTGAAATTTCCATGAAATTGCAATATACGTTTTTTGGAAATTATATGGTTATAAAGTTGCACTACCTATTTAATCATCAACTCATCTTGATCTTCAACTCGTCATGATCATTACTAATAACAAATTTATGTCTACAAGATTTCCTTATTTTTACTGTTTATCACTTTATTAAGCCATATCAAACATACTTAAACCAGTCAATGAACATAAAGTTGAAATGAACACGTGTCATCTAGACATGAACATGCATTATATAGGAAGCGAGATCTTTCTAAAATGATGAAGTGAGTAAACAACAAATGCATGCAAAAGTTTCATCTAGAAATGAACATGCATTATATGGGAAACGTTGGAGCATGGAAAGTTAAAATAATGATGTACCTTGGTGCGTTCTTCTTCCATCTGTTCGAAATTTCGCCTTACACTCTCTGGGATTCTAGGCTTTGTGACACGGACACTGATAATTTCGATGCCTGGTGCATAACGCGTACAATCAGCTTGAAGAGCATCTTTCATTGTTTCATCAATCTGAATTTTTACATTATTGGCTCTATTAATGCAAATCTTGTATTAATGACATTGCTTTTTATATGTCAAATATAGATATGCTCCTTCAAATGAACATTCGTAAATAAGACTTATGAAGTATGCATACAAAACAAATTCGATATACTAAAAGTGTCTCCTCTTACTAAAATAATATGAACGGCTTTCAAGCACCTAATTTAGAAAACAGGACATACAATATTGTGTTAATACCTGATCAAACATGTCAATATAAACTTCTTGAAGGGAGTGAACACTACAGAATTGATTGATCTCGTGATGAATTTTGTCATATATCCAAGTATGGTCATACTGTACACCATAATTGAGAAGGGTATCATACACAGCTTCCTTGTTGAGGCGGTTAACAACCTGTAGAAGAAAAAAACTATAAATAAAGCACTATGAATGCTAAACCGTAAGCACTTGTGCCAATATCCTTGTATTTAAAGGTTTACCTCTATCCTGTCGAAGTTGATCATAACACCTCCTTTTGTCCCACAAGGTATATCCCTCACCTATTATATATCAAACATTATCAACCAATTTACTCTTACTAAGAAGTTCAGTGATGCATCAGTTCTTCAGCATATTTAGGACATACTTACCAGATCTGTCTGAAGGGTCACCTGAACAGGTTCGTAATGAGTTATCAGAGGTAACTTCAGATGAAAACCTAAAATCCAAGACACAGAAAATGTTTAAAAAAGGAAATACTTGGTTGTTCCATAGCATGAAAACCATCATGTATGAAGTACGATCAACAAACCTGGAGTTGTAGTGGTCTTCTGGAGGGCACCCCCTAGCCAGTAAACCCCTACATGACCTTCAGGAACCTGATGCAAGACTGTTAAGCTGTTCTTCAAGTTTGGGGACGAAGATGGGATCAGAACCTACAAATATAAGAGACGAAGACATGTGAAGTTAAATAAGTTATATCATCAAAATTCACACTTAATAAGAGCAGTAGTTTTCAAATTCCACGCTCATAAAGGTCACTAACGAAATGTGGACAGTTACAAAATGAGTAAAAATACTTTAACAAATCCTAGAAGTTGATTTATCTTTTTCTATGCGAGAGGGTCAATGCTGCAGCTTGCTAATTGCAACAGCAGGTCTAGTTATATGTCTTATCTATTTAATGTGCTGTATTGTGGATATTATTTCATAACAGGAAAGGCATTTGATACTTCACTAGTTTGGAAACAATCTTTCTAAAGAATGTGAACTATGAGAAGCTTATGCAAGCAGCTTTGTTGGCGTTTTCAGGCTTTCAGCTAGTTGAGAACATACTGTTTCTTAATCATTAGATTCACTGTTTCGTAGTAAAGTATGAAAAGCTACGAAACTATTGAATATAAAGCAGTGTGCGAGAGAAATAAAAGCTAACTCCAATATCCATCTAATACAGGAATTTCTATCGTTTCAAGTAGAGCTGTATGACTTAAAGTTTATTATCGTATAGAACAAGATGGTCGAGCAAAATATATATTGTCATTGTACAACCACCCTACTGTCTAGGTTTAGGTCGTCTAATTGGTGGTTGTTGGCATGCCTTAACAAACCCTTCACATGGGCAAATGATAGACGTACATTTGTAATGTTTGGAAAGGCGTACCGAGTACACACCTTAAAGTTGCAAGGCTAAACATGTCTTTGGGTCATTACTTTTTTCTGTCTAGATCAATGAACTTTCCTATGCCAGTGGGTTTTACGAACTTACTGGACCACAACAAAAGCTGGCCAAGTACAAGCAAATAGTTTTCTGTTCAGATCCATCTTGGAGTCAAAATGGGATCCATCCATTGTACTTATCCATTTAAGTAAGCATTTAATGTGTTCCCCCATAGAATAGACCACTTATACACAAAGATGAATGGCTTTAAAACATTCAATGAAACGTATCATGTACTGGAAATTTTCATTCTTCTAAGTTACCCATCAAAAACTTAAAGTACGAAGAGATACAAAAATCCAGTAAATTTCATTGACGGGCATAACATTTGGACTACCTTTAACTTCCTGTCAGAAACTATATAAACTCGTTTACTACCAGGAGTTATTCTCCAAACCTTCTTTCAGACTATAACTTGCACTCAACTTCACAAATACCGGTTGCATAATCCTAATATACCTGTTTATTGTATATACAACCTTGTTGCCAATCCCAAAAACATAAATCAGTCCAAATTTATCTGATCCTGATCCAACGATAACTATACCATTGTATTCCAGAAACTATATAAACTCGTTTAAGTTTCAAACCCTATATGTTTAGCATGAAGATTCACAGTTGCCTGAATGACTTAGTGCGAGGGAAATTTCCCCTCTAGTTCGACCCTAGACATAGCACAGTTAATCTGATCATGTGTTAACTCTTTTTGTCGTTTATTTTTCCTTCACTATTGTGTATTTGACTGAAGACTTTAACTATCTGCTTTAGCATAATAGCATCCTGTCAGATCTCTCTTCATAATTTTGCTACAAATACGTACTAATTTGGCTATAATGTACTACAGAACATTACATTTACCACCGAGATTTTTCAAAGTTAAATAAACATTCAACTTCATGAAATATATTCACACAATCCTAATATACCAAAAGGATTACTAATGTAACCGGTTATTCTATATGCTACAGACAACCTTGTACCAAATACTAAAACTAGATTCTCGACCAACGGTCTGAGGACAACGCGTTGGTTAGAACTTTAAGCCTAAAACCGTAACCTAACGTGTTTTCCACCTCTATAAATACAACTCATATGATAACTAGCATAATTACTCTGATCATGTGAACCATGTGGTATCATTTATTCTCATTCGCTATTATCCCTCAATATAGAACATTACACATTCTGATCAACAACTTTACCTAACCGCCGCACAACGATTACGACAAATATATATACAAATGACTATTAAAATAAATAAGCACTCACATAGTACATACTATCAGCATTAAAGCCCTAAAATAAACTAATTATAATCTAAATAATATAATTCATTACATCATCAATCGATAAATAAAAAAATGTAACAGTTAATAGATTATATTTATATCAGCGGTTATGATGAAATGATGAAGTGTGAGTGATTATTACCACTGAGGCGATGATAATGAAGGCAAAGAAGACGGTTACGATAGCGGTGAAGTCGCCGAAACCTTGTTGAGGAAGTGGCTCCACCGGTGGTCGCCGTGGTGGCGGTTGTGTTCCCTCCATTCTGATGTTAATTTGTGATGTGATGGAGTCAGGTCGTCAGGGCGTCGACTTGTGTGATTCCAAAAGTAAACTTGTTTAGTGGGTTTGCTTATGCTTTATAGTTTATATATGTTTTTTTAATGGGAAAGCTACCAAAATTGACCGGTGTTAAGAAATAATTTTAAGAGAAAATAGACCAGGCGACCGGGCAACTTATACAACCTCTAATCATAATCATAAGCGACACTTGGAACACTTGTCGAATTTATGAGTGGGTGTTGTACAAGTTGACTGATTGTCTGGTCTATTTTCGAATTAAAATTATTTTTGGTCTTGTTAACGACGGTGGAGTGAGACTTGAAAAAGTTTGTAATTAACTATTTACGTATTTAATAGACTTTTTTTGTCTTTTATAAGTAAATGTATTTTTGTCTAACAACACAATTTACTTTTTAAGTTTTAATAAAATGTGTTTTGTCTTTATATTTAGTATATATACAAGTTACTTTTTCAGGCTTATCTAAAATTTTTTTGATTTATATAAGCTTTTATATAAGTCGAAAAGTTTCAAATAAGCAAGAAAAACGATCCGATAAAATATAAGCCAAAAACTAGATAAACCATGAATTTGCTATGTAAGCTTAAACAAACAACCCCTAATAATTTATGCGTTTTCAACATTTAGCGTGTTAAAAAAAATATGTTAGTGAATTACCTTTTTTAATGGAATGTTGACTCACAAAGGCGATAATTTGGATAATTACTTGCAAATCGCAAATCAAAAAGTTTTGTTTCTTTTGTATGATGATTGTAAAGCTATATATCGTGTTCAAAACACCTTTGTGTCTATTATATTACTTTTGCAAACATACGAGAGTAATACATTAGAAGTGTCTTGGAAATTGTTTTGAAATGATTTGGAATATGTATATGATGAAAAAAAAATGCTAATTTAACGTTTTTTTTAGATTTCCAGCAAACAACTATAGTTGTGATATTTTGGTTAAGCGTTTAGTGTAATGTTTATGGTTGTGATGTTTTTCAAAAATTATAAACCGTGCGAAACAAAAAAGCTTCCATTCCAATTTCCATGTAGTTGTTAAAAATTATAAACTGTGTATTTTTAAGTTCATATTGACTGTCAAAGTTGTCATCCGTGTCTTTTTAAGTTTAGATTAACTAGACGAGTACCCGTGCATAGCAACGGCATTGTATAGCGACAAATAGTTATAGTGATATTTTGGTTACACAAAACCTTACACAAACACTTAACCAAAATATAACTATCACTATATGCCGCTTTAAAATCTCATTGTTATGCACGTGCACTCGTCTAGTATTAATAAACCGTTTTTCAGTTTCACGTATTCTCAAGTCAACTTTTCATTAATGTATTTTCAAGTCAACTTTTATATTTGTGTGTTTCCTTATATCGTGTGTTAAATAAATAAATTTTAAGTTTTCAAAATTCTTGAATTTTCAAGATTTTTGAATTTTCAAAAAAAATGATACACTCAATACATGTAGTATAGATAGTATAGATAGATTAATATACGGAAAATGATTGGTATGCCTAATTTATAAGCCTAAAGATTAGTCTAACCCATTAAATTAGTGACATGTGGATTCCACTACCTCTCTCTCCCATTAAATACCATTGAGCTTGACATGTGTTTCAAGATCCTAGTTAGGCATATGATTTAGGCATGCCTATCATTGATCTTAATATACAATGACATATTTGAATAAAATGACTAAATGTGATCATTTGCTACACGTTCAAAAAGAAAAAAGTAGTTAATTTGTTTGGTTAATAAATAGCAGTAGTTTAGCTCCTTAACAACATTCAAACGCGTGGCTAGAGATTAAACACAATGAAGCATGCAAAAGTTATCTTCTTCTTCCTATATATACGTACAGATCATCGGAGATCATGAACCGTTTTACGTTTCGAACAATTCCTTACAATATGGTGTTTGACTTATACTAACAATATTACCATTATATATGATTCTGATGTCTGTCGTTGTCTATGTTTTTATTATTAAGTTTTAAATTTATATTTTGCCAGACTATTCTTATAGACAAACACTAACGGGTAGTGTACCCGATCAATGTAGCCAGTGGGGTAAGTACGAGGTCGTTCTCAGGAGCAATGTTGTTTATATTAACCTATTGTATTTTACAGATTAATAAGGGGGTTTTGATTTTGATATTAATTAAACTACTAAACAATAAATAAAACTATTTAACTACTAAGGTTGTGATCGATAAAGAGAAGATAGCCATGTTACTCTTACTATATTCATTTAGTTATTTGTTTACTCGTGCAATAATTTAATGTAATGCATTAGTGATATCAGAAACACATAGACAAACATTTAGGTAAACTAAGTCAGATCTCTCACGTACTTAGTTCTATGCATGCAACCTATATCCCTGAAGCAAATTATCGGTCTACTCAATTACAAGCATGCATTAAGTGGTATCAACTAATCTATGTGATTTATCTACGGTACCCCATTTCTAGTGGTGATACCTACTCTTTTCACCTGCTTGGTATGTTGAAAAGCACTATACTAACTTAAGTGTTTTAAGTATTATTTGTTTAACCTATGGTTCCTACTCTTCCAGTCCTAAGGAATGGCACTAATGAAGCCATGTCAAGAGTACCTGGTGACGTACAAACACAATATATATATTATATATATTATATAAGTATATCTCCAAAGGTTGCAAAGGAAATATGCAACCCGAGTCGTTTTCCTCAACGAAGGTTGAATGGAGTTCGTTGGTTCGGCGTCGTGAATCGTGAAGTAAATGTGAAGGGGGTTTATGGGGAACCCTAAGCTACAATTAGTACCGACCATAGTGATACGGATCACCACTAGCTCAAAGACTATTCATATGATGATCTAGAAAATAATTTTCTAATGTTTTAAACAAATAAACAAGTATACTATTTGAATGATAAATACATAAACTATCTTGCATCAAATCTTCATAAATGAAATAACATAAACGTAATACTCATAACATGGCTAACACCTTAGGGTGTTAGCCCATAATGTATGTAGAATAACACGAAGCTAAGACAAACAATAAACAAATGGAAATCATAATGAAATCGATATGCAAACCGAATGATTAAACTAAATGTGTTGATTCGGAACCTTCTCTTCTTGATTTCCTAACTTTCGGTGTAACACACTGAAATCGGGCCTTAAGTATTTTATTGAATGCCATTTGAATAGTTTACTATGACTTTTATAAGTTCTAAGGACTTACTGGATTGGTTAGTCAACCCGATAGTCAAACTATAAGTATTAAAGGTTATGTAAATGGTTATAGAAAATACGATGTGTCTCAATTATAAGAAAGATGGTCTTAAAGGACTAATGTTGTCAAGTAGTAAATATGTTATAAAGTTTAATGTGGCTAAAATAGAAGCAAATGGACTTAGGGGGGCTAAAAATGTCGAGTTTGGAAATAATTTTGGTTTGAAGGAAGTTAATACTAGAAATATCTAGGCTTTTAGATAATCCATCATTATCTAAGGGGGTGTGTATGTGTGTATGGTTAAAGAGAAAGGGAGGGAAAAACAAGAAAGCTAGAATGATCAATTGAAGGAGAATAAATGTCCTAATTCAATGAAGATAAGCTTTACCTATCATCCCTACAAGTAAGTATCTTAATTAGTGATTTAATTGAAGATTAAGAGTTAGAGTTTATGAATTTTAAATTGGGGAATTGGGTAAAAGATGGTTTTAAGCTAATTAATGAAGTTATAGTGATTATGGACTAAGGGTTAGTGAAAGTAAGTTAGTAATTTACGGGATTAATTATCATATAATCATCATATGATTATGTGATAGTTAGAGGTGTTTAAAGAGGAGCTATGATTATGGTAACCATAATATAGTTAATTGATTATGTGTTTATGCCTTTAATGAATTGACTTAGATTTCAAGAGTGGAGAATGATGATGTAGATGATGATATTCTTGGTTTCATTAGCTTGGAATCAAGGTAAGTAAACCGGTTATAATGTTATGTTATGATGATGTTATACATTATGTGTTATGTGACTTGATATGTTAAGTTAATTGAGTGATTGAAAGTATGTGCTTATGTGAAAGTGTGTTAGAGACTAGTTTGGCATAGCTATTCATGAAGAGTTAGATAAAGGTGGAATAGGTTAAAGGTATATTGATGCTATGACCTATAAGGCATGTTGGTGCTTAAATGATTTAAGGTATGTGTTTATGTTTAATGATTGAAATGGATTAATGGTTTATGATGTGTAATGTGTGAATGATTATGATATTATGTTATAATCGTTTTACTTACTAAGTCTCGTGCTTACGGTTTAGATGTTTACCATGTTTGTAGGTGCTCATGCTAACCGGTAAGCTTGGACTAAGGCTTAAGGATTGCTAGTGCGGAAGATAGAACGTTTGGTGATGTGTATAGGAGCTTAGGTAGATACCGAGCTCAAGTCAATGTTGTACCCCGTTGGTCTTTTAATGGTTTATAAACGTGTTGTCAAGTGTTAAAGCTTATGTCATTATTGTTATAGTATGTTGGTTGTCAAGTTGTATGTTATAGTAATGGGTTAAAGTTTAGTATGAAAATGGGTCAAAACGGGTGTTTGGCATAACACCCGTTACTTTGTAAAGTACGTATCCGCGGGTTGTTATGACCAAGTTAATGTATGAAAATGAAGCTTATGATGTGTTAATGATTTCTTGAAGTTTTCATGTGGTGTCGTGTCCAGGAAGTTAGTTTTTCGAAAATTATGCAAAGGTTTTTCCCTGAGCATAAATCTTAAGATCTAAGCTCAACCCAAAATTTTTAGTTTAAAAGATTCTTCCCTGAGCATAGATCTTAAGATTAAGATCTATGCTCAGACCAGAAATTGATTTCAATGAGTTCTTCCCTGAGCATAAATCTCTTACCAGAATTTTTATAAGGGTTTTCATATTTTGGTCATCTTTGAAAAATCATATCTTTTAAAACGTAAGTCGTCACGGGTCGTGCCACCCGTCATTTCGAAGGTAAATGAGTCTAGTTTCATTTAAAAATAGTCTTAAGGTATGAACATTTATGGAATTTTTGTCAATGGTCAAAAGAGTAACGGAATGTCCGATAAGGTTAAGTCGTTTCCGCGTAAAAGTTTTAAATTTTGAGTATTTAAAGTCATGTCATTCACGGGATGTAACATTCGGGACTGATCTTTGGGTGTTGGAATGGTGAAACTCGGTCGTTGAGAGGTATGGTGGAAATATGGTCTCTCAAAAACCCATATTAAGTCTTGTATTTATAGTGGTCTATCAGGACACCGATACGGCGTATTAAAAGGTGAATACGGTGATCCCATATTTCTTGATTGCTGACGAAGAATGCATATTCTGTGTATCTTTTAAATACGGCGTATTGCTGAAGAGGAATACATCGTATGACTTCAAATCTTCAAAATACTTGGACTGGGGATAAGATCATCAATACGGCGTATGGCCAGAGTTTCATACGCCATATTCCTTCATAAGTTGACTTAGGCTCTAACTGTAGAGCTTCCAATACGGCGTATTGCCAGAAATTAATACAATGTATGCTCTTTGCAAGATGCATACAAAATAATCAAATAAGCTCCAAATCATGTCTTTTTCTGTGTCTTTTCCAATATTGGTCCATAAACACTGAAAATAATAAAATTAAGCAATTAAGTATCAGTTCAATTATAATTATATAATAAATGAGCAATAATCGTGGGATAATGATATATAAATACAGTATACATTTGATGTTATCAGATTCTTAAGGCAATTTAATGAACAGCTTAAAGGTCCGAAAATTCTGATTCATCGCTACAACTGTGATTATATATCGTTTAGCTAGTTGCCTAAACATGATTATGTGAACACGAGGATACAATTTTCTTATGGTAACCTTTTATACTCACAAGAGTGACATGTTTCGAGACATGTATAAATATATGAGTCGAGGTAGACTTTGATAATATGTATGATCAAGAAGATAACGTGAAGGCAATTCAGAAATATACCTCCTAGCCAAACAAAGACAGTTCGAGACTGAAAATGAACACGAGCAGTGTAGCACCGAATCAAACTCGAACAGGTACGAACACGAACACTATCGAAACCCAAACCCGCACATATACGAATGGGTGATGCGTATTTTCATCCTGATTTAAAATTTTAAACTTAGACATACAAGGATTAACACATACTAACGGGCAGAGAACCCGATCACATGTAGTAAAGCCTAGGTAAATCCGAGTGTCGTCCCTAAGAGCTGTTGTGAAAATATCTAAGCTAATGATTAAAATAAAAGGTTTGATAAAAGAGTTTTGAATGATAATGATTAATTCCTAATCTCACAGATTTAGAATATAGAAATAGGAAGTAGGAGGATAAAGTCTTAACCAAGTTTATCAAGGCGTGCATTCAACTTCATTTGACTATATAGTGGCATAAAATTCACTAAGAGTCGTAGGGCAAAGTCGTCTTAGCCTATCTTCCTTAATATCCTCTCCGGAACCAAAGGCACTACCCTCTGTAAGTAAGTGGAGGTAGGATACTCGGTTGAGTCATTAAGTGCCAAATCTAATAGATCACATTCGTTAGAAATCCGGCCTCTTGGATCTTAGATTTCTCTAACTTCTTAAGCACCTCCACTTGCTAGGTGATCCTGTGTTCAATTCCTACATGAAGATAGGTTGTACTATGGCCAATTCCTTTCATTCTTCGCAATCTAGTTTGCTAGGTTCCTGTGGTCAATTTCCCTAGTTTACTAGATACTACCAAGCTTATAACACTACCGAAACTAGTATAATGATGAATGGACAAAGAAGATATCTATATAAAGAAATAAAAGAGAAAACATAACAAAGCTAAACTTGAAAGAATTCAAACTCGAATACAACGATTGAAGTAGACGAGAACTTCATTCTTCACTACTTCTAAGCCTAGCTTCTTCTGTGGTTGCTCTCCCCAAACCCTCGGTCAGGTTTGGGAAAGGTGAGATGATAGAAATGTGAAATTCGTCCTGTATTTATAGGTAGGACGAGGCTACAGCGTAACCTTATTAAGCAGTTACATCATAGCTAGTTTTATCATCGCTAATCTTATCCATGTGCTAATTATGGCGTAACTCATTGGGTGGCTACGCCGTAATCCATGGCGGCAACAACTACTCCTTAGTCATAATTGTGAGGTTACGTCATAATCTTCTAGGGATTGAATTACGTCGTAATATCTTGTGTAGAACTATGCCATAATCTTGATGTGTCTTTGTTACGTCGTAGTCCTAGTTGTTTTGTTACGGCGTAGTCTTCATTATGCGAATAATTCCAAGTCTTTAATTAGCTACGACGTAATATCATCACTTAGTAACGCCGTAGACTACATGTCAAATGTAATTATCTTTGCTTTATCCGTATTGAGTCAAAATTTGTCCAAGTGTCGCTTCACACTCTATTAATTGTCCTGAAAAGAAATATGAAAGAATAAGGCAAAACTTATAGAAATCTAAAGTATAAATTGTCAATATAAAGAGGAAATTGATATTTAGAAAATCAGATTATTTGACTTCATCAAATATCCCCCCACTTAAACTCTACTTGCTTTCAAGTATACCTTATTAGAATAGTTTAAAGAGATATCTCACGAGTAACTCGAGAAATATAAGTTTAGAAACTTCCTATCCTAGAATTTATCAAAGCCGAACACCTCACGAAAAGGGGAAACAAACACTCAAAATCTCACTAATCTAAGTGTCAATTTTCGGGGTAATCACTCAACGCACAGTCATAGCATGTATCCTATGATAGGGTTGGCGGTTACACAAATCTCCACCACTAGAGCAAAGGTCAAAACAATCTTTGAAGGCAATATTGGGTGAACAATTAATAAGGTTGAGGTGTAGTGTCATTACTAACATACTACGGCGAAGGCGACAAAGAACATCGATACATGACCGGAACGTCGAGTAAGACATCAATGCCTGCTCAAATCCCTCACGTAAGTATGATTCACGACTAAAGGGTAGGATAATACATGGGATGCACATAAATGGTGTAAAATAAAAAGAAACAAATAGTCTTAGCCTATAACCAAGTCGTCACCGTCCGCTGTTTATCCAAAGTCTAAGCTTCAAAACATAAGAACTGGATCATATCATAACAAGTAAGTGTGTCATTAGTGGACGTCATGATGAGCAAACTACTTGGTCTTCATAGGTTGGTGTAATCATGTTACCAACTCAAATCTTCACATGTGATCGAAGTGGCCTCCTCGATACTAAATCTGATAAGCTCAAAAACATGGTGCTTTACAATGTTGCACCATTGATACTATTATACATACAGAAATTCACATTTTTTTTTAAGAAAACATAATAGTATCCCCCCACTTGAGATGAATCATATGTGAACTATTTTGGGGGTTCTTTAATGATATTCAACATATGTCTTTGACGTAAGCGTGATTCTTGAATCTCTTTACTAAGACCTCAAACTAGAGCGAGTGGTGACTTCCCAATCATGGACCAAGACTACACGGTAGGCTAAGGTGTATAGGTATATTGAAACAAATATGATAAGGGTATGAAATGAAAGGAAATGCTCAAAAGGGTTATCTAGAGGTATCTTGCACTAAAGATGAGTGCAACAAAATGGTTTAACACGGGGGTCGAGAAGTCAAGGTGACTAATCGATAAACACACATCTATTGGCTATTTGGGTGATAATCCTAGAATATTGCCTTCTCTAATTGTTTCTTCCAAATGTATCAAGCTAACTCGACACACTACTCGTCTATGGTCTCGAAATGATGTAAAGGCCAAGTTCTAAAGTTTACAAACTACCGGCACACTCATATTTTGGTGGATTTGGGGTAAATAAGGGGAAACTGAAAGGCTATATCTCACCAATGATATTAAGGGTTAAATGTGCTCGGCTAAAGTCTATTCTAGTTAGGTTAAGAAAAACATGTCAAAATTTTCAAAAATGGCATAATTTTCAAAATAAACTAGAAAATGAGGGCAAACAAGTTCAAGTAATTTAATTGAAACAATAACGAGTCATTTCAATTTCCCATCCCCCCACTTAAATTGTACTAAGTCCCTTTTGTACGAAAGAAAAAGGAAAAATAGAAATGAAAAATAAACTAGAAAGAAAAATACTCCCTTCTCTTTCTCTCGTTACTGTGATCCAGTCATAAGGTTGTCATAGAGGTTACGGCGTAGCTATGTTAAAGGTTACGCCGTAATTCAGGTCCCCACTCGTTCCTTACTCAGTCGGAATTCTGCATGATGTTGGGATAAATGCATCATCTTGAAGAAAATTAGCTCTGACCCATTCATTACGACATTGAATCTCAATTTTCTTGTTTAATTCAACTTCTCCGAACTTCACTTTGACCCAATTTTCAAACGATATACCATGATACCCGACTTGTCCCCTCTTGTGCGCATTAAAACACGCCCATTCGTAACATTTTGTCATATTTTCCTTGGGGATCTTCCCTCCATTACATGTCTTTTGAAAGGGATCACATGTAGGCCAAGCTTGGGTCGTTTCTTCGTAAGACATCATAGCCGGAATGCAAAAGTGAATTGTCCAGTCAATCTTCTCGTTTAACTGAGCTCTTATGGAGTGAGTACTGAACTACGTTTCTCTAACTAATCTAGTGTCTTCGAAACACCACCATACTCTTGCTTCCATCTTCAATTGCTTTAAACTTAATTGGCCTCCTCCATTACATTTGTTGATAAGAGGATCACATGTTGGAAGAGTTAATTTTATCCCATCTCTCATGATTCCCATTGGCTTACAACAGTGAAGTTTTCTAGTTACTTCCAATGGGCTTTCGTCTTTATCTCCTGTCTTGAACGTCGGGTCTTCATTATCGCATTCCTCCCAAAAAGACCCATCGCTCTCATAAGACCCTACCTCCTGCTCATATTTCAAACACGAGTCTTATAATTAAAAATATCATCGGAGACTTCAAATATCTCTGGCGGAGTGTTAGCCACCACCATGTATGAACTCGCTGTTTCCTTGTTGTTTCATGCACAGATACAAATGATATCAATAAACTATATACTAGTTACGGCGTAACTTCATCACTTTGTACGTCGTAAGTATCCCGAATCATGATTACGCCGTAACCCTATTTCATGGTTACGTCGTAATACCAATTTTACCAAAGTAAATCTGTTTACCCCAAGCACAAGCTACGGCGTCACTCAATAGTCAAATTGCGTCGTAGATTCTGACGACAAGATGAAAGCTATGTCGTAACCATAATATTATACTCGAATCAATAAATTATACGCCCACGTATAGACCTTTATATTAAATTAATAAATTCCCAAGTAACAATTTCATATTCAATAATTAAAGAGAAACATAATTAACAAATGGGAAATTCAATCAAGTAATAAATAACCGCGGTCAATATCGTGGAGCACATCATAAAGAGTCAAGATTTCACAAACCCTAATTTGAGAAATCTAAAAATATGAGAATTAAGAATCATATACCTGCCATAGAATGTTCAAGGGATGCAAAGAAACAAGCAATGAAAGATTTCTTCGAAATTTTTTTACTGTAGCTACGGCGGTGAAAGTGTGCGGTAAAAATCGTATAATACGCCGTAGGTTTATATTTATACTGGGCCTGAGCTACGGCGTAGTTGGGTTTATGTGTTACGTTGTAACTCTGAATAAAAACTCGAATTCAAATTAATTAAAAAATATGTAGCTACGCCGTAACAATAGACATAAGTTACGCCGTAGTTAATAGAAATATTTTAAGTTTTCAAAGGATATATCCAAATTTTAGAATTGCAATACGAGAGAACGAATTACGTACCTGAGTCACATGTTGTACAATACCTCCTTCTCATAAATAGGTCAAATGTAAATAATATAAACATACCTTAGATCTTTTCAACTAAACTGCTCCCCGGCAGCGGCGCCAAAAACTTGATACGTATTTTTCATCCTGCTTTATATTTATAAACTAAGACATACAAGGATTAATACATACTAACGGGCAGAGAACCCAATCACATGTAGTAAAGCCTAGGTAAATCCGAGTGTCATCCCTAAGAGCTGTTGTGAAAATATCTAAGGTAATGATTAAAATAAAAGGTTTGATAAAAGAGTTTTGAATGATAATTATTAATTCCTAATCTCACAGATTTAGAATATAGAAATAGGAAGTAGGAGGATAAAGTCTTAACCAAGTTTATCAAGGCGTGCATTCAACTTCATTTAACTATATAGTGGCATAACATTCACTAAGAGTCGTAGGGCAAAGTCGTCTTAGCCTATTGATAAAGCTCTTATTATACATATTTATCCCATCGATTATATATTATATATCTATTATATTAGATAGAATATCACGTTATTTGTGTAGAATTGGCACTAATCTGGTTGCAGGATTGAACGAGAGAAGAAAGTTAGAAATATCACTTAAAGGATGATAAAGTAACAACTACAACAAATGCAAGGATTTGGAATGAAAATACAAACGTAAAAGACCTAAGTACGCCGGTCTTAGGACTATGGGTGGCGTACTTGCTTGGTGGGTAAATGAGATTGAATCTACACGAAGTACGGCGTACTTCCTACGAAGTGCGGCGCACTTAGCTTGTCAGTTACAAAAGCAGAGTTATTGATTGCATTCATTATGAGGCCGATCACTTGTCCTCATTTACTGAACTCTGGAGTTAAACTAGGTCAAAAGAAGTCTATATAATGAAAGGAACGAATCAGAGAGAAAAGAGCAACATCTATTAAGTAAAGTAGGGAAAGTATACGAAGGTGATATTGGTGAACTCATACCAAGTTCACCATATCAAGGTCGAATTGTGATCCTAGTACTGTGACAGAGGGTAGGAGAACGAGTCGAGTAGAGTTTTCTCTGTGGAAACCATTTGTTCTTTCGTTGTAATCACTTTGGTATAATTCTCTATTTTTATGATTTATATTATGAAGTTTATGAAATCTATATCGAATGATATGCGTTTTGTTACTGAGATAATGGAGTAGTCATTCTTATATTTATTTGGGTGATGTAGTTATATGGTTGTTTACATAATATGTACGCTTGCTATTTGATATTATGCTTAAGTTTAGTTGATGAGATGATGTTTGGATCATTGTTAAATGTTTGATGTATCTCTGTGGTAGAAGTAGGTCAAAAGGGTCTACCACTTTGATATTATTTCAAGGTGTTTGTCTATGGCAACTTGGTGTTTACCTTGTAGAAATTGGTCGACAAAATATTTATCAACCCATTCATGATCTTGTTTAATGCCTTATCTCATGTCTAACAAACTTGATGAGGAAATTGGCTTATTTATACTTTTGTTATGAACCATCCTTAATGAATTTGATATATTGAGAATTATAGGTTGAAAGGAATTCTTAATATGTTGGATAGTTATTCATAGGAGTGATCACCAATCATCTCTTGCTTATATATCTTGTTCATGATTGCTTGCTCATCATTTACATGTTTATTTCCATGTTTCTTAGCCTAAATAAACATAACTTTTAACCATATAAACAAACAATCTAAATTACTAGTCTTTGGATAAGTGACAATCTAGGGACTTTACTTTGACACAATTGCTAACTTGGCTTTTCTACAATCNTGTTATGAACCATCCTTAATGAATTTGATATATTGAGAATTATAGGTTGAAAGGAATTCTTAATATGTTGGATAGTTATTCATAGGAGTGATCACCAATCATCTCTTGCTTATATATCTTGTTCATGATTGCTTGCTCATCATTTACATGTTTATTTCCATGTTTCTTAGCCTAAATAAACATAACTTTTAACCATATAAACAAACAATCTAAATTACTAGTCTTTGGATAAGTGACAATCTAGGGACTTTACTTTGACACAATTGCTAACTTGGCTTTTCTACAATCTCTTTAGACGACCTGGTCTTATCTAAAACCTTTACTATAAACGGGGGTTATACTTTACCCGTGTGTTTTATATATTAAGGAATTGGTGAAATTAGTATTATAAATTTAAAGCTTTTAAAACACATCAAAGTTTTTGGCCCCGCTGGCAGGGGTTGGTATTGATAAAATCAAGTTGGATAAGTGTTTTGAGACTTTTTACAAACATAGCCGTACAGTTTTCTATCAAACTGAATCAAAAATTTGCTTTCTGAGACTGAGTGTACGCCGCACTTTTAAGTTTGTGCACCGTATTCTCTGGAAAAATTTGAACTACGCCGGTTTTACTTTCAAAACCGCCATACTTTCTGGAAAATTTCACAATGTTTACTAAGACTAAAACAAACCAAAACAAAAACTTTTTAATGCTTAAATTCAAGGCTGAGAACATGAGAATTGCTTTTTATGTACTTTTGGTATTTGGATTGATGCATTTGTTAATATGTTATCTCATCGAAAATACAAAAATATTTGCTTATTTGGTTAATTAGACATTTTCTTGTTTTTAATTGTTTATGCATAATAATTATCTGGACTATATGTTTAAATAAAATTCTGAGATATTCTGAAAACTATAAAAAATTTGAAACTAAAAACAGGGGAAGTACGCCGCACTTGTTGTCAAGTACGTCAGTCTTTCCTGAGAATTTTTGAAACAAAATCAAGTTTAAAAGGAAAGTACGCCGCACTTGTCGTCAAGTATGTCGCACTTTTATGACAAAAAAGTTCACAGAAGACTTTTATCTAGTTTGCTATGATTAAACCAATCCATCTTTTGATTTCTGAATGTTTACTGATGTTATTGGACTGCAAAATATTATTTAGTTTTGTTTGTACTAACATACTAATGGTTTATTTGATATTATGTTGTCAAATGTTAGAAATGGACCCAAACTCGAGTATTGGACGTATGTGTCTTGATAAGGGAAATTGTTGGGAATAAAGCTAACAGTTACCAGTGATAGGCTTGTGGAAGACACTGCTGAAGAATGCACTGGCAGTGGAAACTCATTACCACTGCTAGTATATATAGTTACCACTGCGTATTAGATAACTGATGTATTCGTGTATAGATAAGTATAGAATAGATCTTGTGTATATTCTATTTAGATAGCTTAATATTTATCTTGTAAAGGACTCCTTGGTCTATAAAAGGAGATCCTAGGTCATTGTCTAAGGTACGAATTATTCTAGAGAGCTTCAAGGTGTAACCCTAGTGATAGCTAAGATCACTCGTATTATTATCATTAATAATATTGAAGCTTTGTGTTACATACTACTGTTCTCATTCACAATACAT
>LBNU01021548.1:57232-71510 GCA_014162995.1 Artemisia annua | reverse complement strand
TTAATATTTCAAACATATATGATAGTAAGAGATAGTAAAATAGTTGTTTAAATCGTATGAGTATGCCTGACATCGGATTTTTAGATGTTTTTGTATGCTTCTTTTTAGCCGGAGATAGGTAGGGTTTGATAACATTGTTATCTTCGTCACTTTCCGCCATTTTTTCCGGTTAGATTTTTTAGATCTGGTGATGAATTAGGGCTTGGATATTGAACGGTTTTTGAACCGTTTTCTTGTGTGTGTTTTTAGTGTGTGTTAGGCGAGAGCGTTTATGAAATGAAATGAGACGGAATTGTGTTGTTTTGTTGTTGATGTTATTTTACCTAATTGCCCCTCCGTGTTTTTTTAAGTTGAAAGTGTTTTGATCTCAACCGTTGATCATAATGAAATCAAGGGTCCATATTTGTCCCTTGGTATGTGAGAGTTATTTGGTTTCTCAAATAACTCGACTCTTACTGTATAATATTATTTTTTTATCAGTTTTTGTTTTGTATTTTTTGACAGTTTAATACTTTTGATTTGTTAAACATTATATTTTATGTTCCGTACTTTAATTTCAGTTTCACAATTTTATACAAAAACATTATTAGGAAATATTTAAAAACATAAATAATAATATTGATAATGATGATACAATCCTTTGTGAAATTTCAGTTTCACAAAGGATTGTGTTATAAATTTCACAAATTATACGTTGATGCATTGGCCAACCTAGATAAAAGATGATAGTCAATCAATCACATATTGTGATAGTGACCCATTTCATTAAACCAATCATTAGAATTGTAATTTTAAGTCTACAAAAAATATATCAGATAAACAAGTAATTATGATTTATAAACATAGATTTTGGATAAACCTTTTCTAATGAAGAATTGCTTTTGGCTTTTTGCTTTTATTTTTTGATAAATTGTACTGTAGTACACTAGTACATAACATTTCGAATCATAAATATTGGTGCTACATCTATTCTCTCACCTTTTTCTTATATAACTTATATAAAGAATAACAAAAGCATTTATCTTTATCAAAGATAAAAAGTCCTGTTATATGGTGTAGAGCGCTATAGCTCATAAGAAATTCATGTAGGGGTGAGCAGAAAAACCGAAAAATCCGAATAAACTGAAAACTGAAATCGAATCGAACCGAAAATAACCGAACCGAATTTGCCAAAATCGAACCAAACCGAACTTTTAATTCGGTTCTCGGTTTGGTTATGGTTTTGGTAATCAAAACCGAAAACTGAACCGAAAACCGAATTCATATAAACTTATATATTTTTATATATAAAGGGATCAATAAAATGTTATATATAAAACAATAAAATTTTATCCTAATATTAAAAAATACTTTTTATGTTTGAAATAACTTTTTTGGCTAAATATATTTGTATATTTTTCTTTTTTTTAAATAAAGTATGTAATTCGGATTAAACCAAAAACCGAACCTAATCAAACCGAACTAGAATTCAACCAAACCGAACCGAAAACCGAATTTGAATTCGGTTTGGTTTGGTTCACGGTTTGACCCTAAAAAAACTTTTAACCGAATTAACCGAACCGAACTAACTGAATAACCCGAAAACCGAACCGAAGAACACACCTAAATTCATGGGTAAAAAATCTAGCAAGGGTATTTAAAGTTATACTAGGTATAGATCATCTTAGCTTTTATCTGTTTAATTACTTCAACTCTAGATACTTAATCATTGATATCCAAAGACCTAAATATTTAACTTAATAATGGAGTAGAGCACTATAACTCATATGAAATTATACAATAAAAAATGTACATGGGTCCTTTGTATATGCCACTATAGCTTTCATTCATTACTACAAACTTCATAGTTGTCTGTCGGTGGTACCATCAGCCATCAGCCATCAGCCATGGCTGCTAAACCAACATTGTCACTCATCTTTCTAGCCAGACTCATTGCTACTTTTGTCACCATTCTGGTTCTCACTTGGGCTGTTTACTTCACCACAAGCTTTGTTCCACACACTCTCTCNGAACTAGAATTCAACCAAACCGAACCAAAAACCGAATTTGAATTCGGTTTGGTTTGGTTCACGGTTTGACCCTAAAAAAACTTTTAACCGAACTAACCGAATAACCCGAAAACCGAACCGAAGAACACCCTAAATTCAGGGGTAAAAAATCTAGCAAGGTATTTAAAGTGATACTAGGTATAGATCATATTAGCTTTTATCTGTTTAATTACTTCAACTCTAGATACTTAATCATTGATATCCAAAGACCTAAATATTTAACTTAATAATGGAGTAGAGCACTATAACTCATATGAAATTATACAATAAAAAATGTACATGGGTCCTTTGTATATGCCACTATAGCTTTCATTCATTACTACAAACTTCATAGTTGTCTGTCGGTGGTACCATCAGCCATCAGCCATGGCTGCTAAACCAACATTGTCACTCATCTTTCTAGCCAGACTCACTGCTACTCTTGTCACCATTCTGGTTCTCACTTGGGCTGTTTACTTCACCACAAGCTTTGTTCCACACACTCTCTCTCAAAGAGACCTCATTTATTCTGTATGCACAAACCTTCTAATGCCTTCACTAATGATTACCATATTTTGATTGTTTCTTTAACAAGAATTGATGGTACTTTGCTTTTTTTTTCCTTCTCATGTTTATTAACAGGTGTTGCATCCTTTACTAATGGTGATTGGTTTTATTCTCATAAGTGGAGAAGGTATGTATTTAACATTTTAACCTTAAAAAAATTCTATATGATATTTGAATAGTATTTTTTGAAGTTGTGGCCATATAGTAACTATTTGATTACTGCCAAAAGAAAGAAGAAAAAAACTACATAGTACTGTAATTATTTGAGTGTTTGATACATTCTGATTATTTTAAAGATGGTGATTTTTCTTGCAACCCTTTTTTTCTTGGATTTGAGTTGAGAAAAACCAATGTTTTTTCTTGAAAAAATAAATGTGTTGTTTTTCTTAATTTTGTAGCAATATTGGTGCATAGATGGTTGCCTGGTTCAAGAAAGAGCAAGAAAAGGGTGCATTTGTGGCTACAAGGAGTAGCATTGGCAAGTGGGATATTTGGGATTTGGACTAAGTTTCAAGGGAAAGATGGTGTTGTTGCTAATTTCTATAGTCTACATTCTTGGATGGGTCTCCTTTGTGTTTCCTTATTTGGAGCTCAGGTATTTCTCATTTTACATGCATCTCCATATATTTTATTTTCTCATACAAACTTTGTTATCTTATCTTAGACAAAGTGTTATGCTCTTTTTAGTAATAATCAAATGCAAAAAATACATAATTTTATGTGTTGAAAACTATTACAAATGTATAGAAGTTTTCTTCTCCAATTCTGTTTTGGTAAGATTATTTTGCTGAATTTAGTCAAATACTCATTAAAGTAAGTTGGTAAACCCCATATGTCAGTATCACGGGCTCATGATATTTAAATAGGTAGAGTGTTTGTGATTGCTTATTTAAGTGATATGTGTTTCTTGCTTGTTTTAGAATTTATAAAGAGTTTTTTAAGTTTTTGGATAATATATGATTCTGTGTTATATTTTATACTAATAAAGAAAACAGTTTTTAATTAATCAATAACAAAAGTAGTTTAATAAAAGCTCTTAGCTTAATTTGTCCTTTTTTATTAGAAGTCCTTAAACAATTACTCCGTATTGCTTTCCTTAAAGCTGATTAAAGTGTTTTTCTAATTGTATGTCATCATATAAAAAAGTGACTTGAAGGATACATGTGCATTTCAGATGTGGAGTTTTTTATTTTTTGGAAGAAAGTAACAAAAAACTATTACATATAATTATGACAAGCAATAAGCCAATAAGCAATGCTCATATGGTCCCTCTCCATAAGTGAACCAACACTCCATTATTGCTTCTATTATATACGGTGTAAAGACTTGAAAATGATATACTAACAGAAAATAAAAAAATAAAAATTGGTAGTGTATATGTTTTACTGATACATCTGTACAATCTTTATATTGTTGTTGATGCAGTGGTTAACGGGATTCTTAAGCTTTTGGCATAGAGGAGAGATGCGTATGACTAGAATACGCGTTTTACCTTGGCATGTTTTTCTTGGTCTTTATACATATGGATTAGCGGTAGTAACAGCTGAAACTGGGCTACTTGAGAAGTTGACTTTCTTGCAGGCGAAGGGAGTTGTTTTAAAGCGGTGCAGTGAGTCAATGATCGTTAACGGCTTAGGGTTGGGGCTTGCCATGCTTTGTGGACTAGTGATACTAACTGCAGTCTCACCCAAGCAATACCAAAGTATTCCCACAACAAAGGTTGTGTACTCAGATAGCAAGTGTTTGACTTCTTAGTCAATTTGTATTCATCATATTTCGACAGCGAGTGCTCATGTACATATGTATTTTAATGAGTTAAAAATGGCTTTAGGTTGTTCTTTAGTTATCTAGGTATCTGTTTTCGGTTACTTTTGATGAAACAAGCGCACTAGACGTCTGAACCTATACGCAGCGGCCTTTTCATATGTTCACACAAACTTGAAGTCTTTAACCCAGCAAATGTATGATACTGATCAGATTTAAGATACAGCATTTTTGGGTTTTCCTAAAAATTTCAGTTCAGGTTTAATTCCATTTGTGATGTATGTCGCTTATGATTATTAGGTAATAACTTTCACTAATTTAGACTTCGACTTACTGGACCGAACCTGTCAAAAATAGGACCGAATTGATAAGGATAAGTTTGAGATTTTTTCTGTATTACTACATAAGTTACTCTCAAAATGTGTCTTCAAAATGTGTCTTCATAAATTGTGCGTCTGTTTCTAATTTACATCAGTGTAGTGTCTACTGAATTGTCATCAAGTTCTCAACCGATGGGTGTGGCTGTGGCCTTAAAAAGTTCGATTCATAAAACTTGACCGAACATAACCATTTGAAAGGGGATGAACAATGTATCCACCATTCCAACGAAACAACGTAAAAAGGAGATTGTAACAAACAGTATTGTTTATAAAATAAAAAGATCTTATATAATTTGTATATATATCTCTTCATTGGCAGTTCTATATAATTTCCCGAAATTAACTAACAGAGGCACATAAGTGAATTAAAGTTTTCACTACAAACTTACAAGCAAAAACAGCTTTAGACTACCGCATGCTGATTATAAGCTTTCTGTCTATAAATTTGGCACCCCCAACCTTCCCTTGAATCTGAGATGGTAGAAAAACAACCCGTCTTTGATCCCCAGCTTCAATCAATAACTCTGATCCTCCCCGATACTGCAAGATTCAATGGTTAGACAAACAAATTAAATCTTTAAAATCAACACCATAATTTGGGTTAAGATTAAGTTAGCTTACTTGATATAACTTGATTTCCGACTTGTCAAAGCCAGGCATGAGAAGGGTCACAGTTTTGTTCACTGGATCGAATGTCACCGGCTGCATATACTCACCCGAACCACTTTTTGATGCATTGAGAAGTTCTTGTGCGTCGTTACGTTGACCATTGTGCATGATATCTTCCCATTTTAAAGGATCACTAAATGATACAGAAGGATATGATGCAAAAGGCAAGGGCGAAAATGTCTTCTTAGCTGTTTCTAGATGATCTTGGTCATAACCTGAACGTGTCACACCAAATGCACCAGAAACGAGAGCACCAGCTTGTACAGCACACCCCCAGTAACGTAATGCAGAGTTTATAGACATTGGATCGCTCAAATCCATCACAAGATAGCACCCGAATAACTCAGGATTTGTAATAAAAGATGATCCTTTCTGCATCATGAGTAAAAAAGTTTGATTTTTTGAACATTTTAGATGTCATAATTTGACCCCGAAACAACAGCAGATATCAAACTTTTTAAGTCAACTATGGGTCAAATTCTCCATATATAACTATATAAAGTGACGCATAAGTAAAATAAAAAGATGTGAATGTGACTGATACCTCTAACATGTGATCTAACTTGTCCCATATTTCACCAGTGAGTTTGCCATTAAGACCAGAACTACTAACGCCTGCATTTAAAGACTCATCTACAAGTCGCACCAGTGACGGGCCGGCCAACCGTCCCATATCAGTCTTTTCAGCCAACATCCGCATGTATTTCAAGTACAATCTGGTACAAACATGTGATTATGTCATCGTATATTTATATATGATCGTGCATGCACATGTGCGCGTGTGTGTACACAATTACAGAGACAGAGATGAAACCTTGATTTACCAGTTGCACCTATCAGCCTTATCGTTTCTTCTGTGCTTAACCCATCATAAACAATGATATCAAAGTTATATTTTGGGTTATTCTTTTGTTTTTTGTTATTTAGAAATCCTACAAACTTTTCAAGTTCTAAGGCTGAAAATATAGTATCCATTCCAGGAAGTACACCGAGCTCTTCTCCCACCACCTACTCCACAATGTGCATGAAATATCGTTTAGATAAATCTTATAACCATTGAAAGAAAGGCTTAATCCGTAATTCTCTTTCCATTAGCTTTTAATTTTGCATTTAAATTTTCAGAATTCAACCACAATAGCTCTTTTACAGGAAATTAGTCCTTTTTTGTTTCTTTTGCAATTATGGCGGTTGCGTTGAAATCTAAAGCCAAGCACAATGGTTGAAAAAGTTTCAATAACTAAAGGATTTGTATGGACCAAACGATAATAACTAGTTAGTCACATACCCACCGCTTCAAGGACTCCTTGTGTCAAATTTTGACGGGCATCAGCTTGTTTTAACTTACTAAGCGGATCAAGAATCATCTATATTGACAAACACACATTATCAATAGTCAATAGATGCAGAATGAAAAATCACAAAAGGAAGGATCAAAAGAGCAATTTATTTAAAATCTTAAAATGCAAAAGACCAACATATGCAGAAACTTACTTTTGTAGTTTCCAATCTAACAGCCGCAAGATTCTCAATTTAGGTTGGTCCAGTTCTTAAAAGAGGAAGGCAGCTCTCCATTAAGCCGATTTCTGCGCATACTTAACATAAAAACGTTGGAAAAGGATCCCATCGATGTGGGGATCCTCCCTGTGAAATTATTATTTTCAAGGTTAAAATAATATATGTGAGTGAAGTTCATCCAAAAATTGGGAAGCTCTCCAGTGAGCTGGTTACTTGAAAGATCAAGATTGAATATGTCAGTGAGATTCCACAGGGAGGAAACGGTTCCCGAGAACATGTTATTGTTGAGAATCAATGCTCGGGTTCTGAAAGGAAACAACGGTATTGGGCCTGAGAAGTTATNAAGCTCTATTTTCAGCCTTTGATCATGAATTTCCTCACTATGTCATCATCTCAGTCATTTAGGACCCTTGGATCATGTGCACGTTTTCATCAGCCAATGGGGATGCGTGGGATTGCCAGCGTGTACACGGTATGTTGACATCCTTGTGCTCTGACATGTGCAGCTTCTAGAAGACTTTAAGGTGAGGTAATTAATTGTGACACAGGGTAAAGGGGATGATGGAGGGTGAACAGTAAAACTGGGTTGTAAAAGGGAGGGAGAAGCTTACTCTTTTATGTAACTTTTCAAGTTCAAAAGTTATATAAATTTTATGCAACTTTTCAAGTTCAAAAGTTATATAAATTTTATGCAACTTTTTAAGTTCAAAAGTTATATAAATTTTGTTACTGAAAATCAAGTCACAAGCTTGCAACTTTGACCCCAAAAAGTCAAAAAAATAAGTCTTTCCACTAAATTATCAGTAATTCACATAACCTCCAAGAATTTATTCTAAAAACAATACAAATTTCTTGTCACTAACTAAAAAATATGCAAAACCCTATCATAGATTCTTTAAATAAACACATAAGAACCAAACCTGGGCAGCAAAAACAGCAGAAAATGTTTTACCAGAGCCACCTTTACCCAAAAAGGTGACAAATTTCGTGTCATTTTGTGTTGGTGAATTCTGGGCCATTCTTATGGTGACAAATCTTTTTGTGGGTGTTTGTGGGATGAAGATAGGATTTAAGTTGGAGTGAAATTGCAATGGTAAAGATGGTGATAATGTTAATGATGATGAAAGATTGTGGAGACCCATTTTGGTCAGGATGTGATTTGGGGGGGATTTTGGTTGGGTTTGATGAGATGAATAGGTTGGTGGCCATGTAGACATGTAGTTAGCTTGTCTAAGAGAGGGGTAAAGGTTTGGGCAGTGGCAATCATGCCTCCCAAATTTTTCCATACCTTCCAACCTACCAATAATATCACTACACCTCATTTATACATTTTTCATACCTCTCAACCCTTTTTTAGTGGCAACCATATTTTTTTCATACCTCCAAACCCACCTCAATAAAAAAAATTTTTTCTAGCTCCCAACGGTCAAAAAATTGCAAAATACACTCCAAACCTCCGAGGGGTAAATCACCGCTGGACCATACCTCCCAACCAAACCGCTGGGGTGGCGGCGGTGTTCCCTGGCGGTTTGGCCACCCCGCTAACCCACAAACCACCCATTGCCAGTACCCTTAGGCTTTGGTTTTTTTAACTACCGTAACGATAGGCGAAACTTGACGAGTTTAATCGGATGCGCTAAAGTGTAATGTATTTGTTTTAAGGGGTTAGTTTATAATTTTATTTAACATTCTAACTAATAATGGCTACCAGTATAAAGTGTAAAGATTAAAAATGTATTTGTGATTAAAAAGATTTTGAGAAGTGAAGGGGCCACCCCTCCCGATCCCCAGATAATTTCGTCCCTGCTACCAATTGTCACAAACCATCCATCTTCAGAAATTAGTTGCATATCAACATTAAGGGTGCGTTTGGTTCGCTCTTTTGAGTGGGTATCACAAAAAGAAGAAACAAAAATCTTGTTTGGTTGGTTTTGGGCCCACCAATTTGGGAATCAAGGAATGAGATTTCATTCCACCCAAATTTGGTAGGTTTCTCCCCAATCCATCCAATCAAAAAAAATTTTTATTTGATAAATTTTTTTCAACCACACATTATTCATTCTTTTTCTTATTTTATGATTTTTTTCAACCACAAATTATATATAATAATATATTTTCTCTCCCATACATTTTTCTCAAATCTTTCCCACATCTTTCAAACCTTTCCCAAATCCAAATTCAATTCCATTCCCACTTGCGAACCAAACGCACCCTAACTTATTTAACCAAACAGGTGTAATGATTACTATCAAGTTAAGTACATAAGAACATATCTCATTTAAACAAAAAAAATACTTCACGCGTGATGGCGGTGCCACCTCACCCAACCACGCGTGAATATGCATGGTGTTAAAGTTATGTTAAAATGTTAGCAAAAAGAGTTACATTTATGTCTTTAAACATTGAAAAATATTTCCTGCCATACCGTAAGTTGATGTGCTTAGTTTTGAAAAATTGAGAAGTTTCCTAATAAAAGTTTTATAAGAAAAACGTACACAGAAGGAACTAGAGATGTTCCGCGGTGTCACTGGAACCCGATAAAATTTGCTTCGTAGTTCTAATTTTCGTAAAAATACTCAATTTTCTAAACTGAACTATGTTCTAATGCATTATGTTTTTAGTTATTGTTTAGTTAGTCCATCAGTAGGTGAAAAATGACTTAGTTTTCAGTTAAAAAAATGTCACGCTAAAATGTTAATTACATAAAAAGTGACCTAGTATAAATTATATATATACTAAAAGCCAAGAGGTTAATTTGTTCAAAAAAATCCCGTTACATGTAAAATAATTCAAATGGGAGTTGTTGTATGTTGGCTGTTTCTTATTGGTTAGAACTCCTTAGTGGGACACATGTAAGCATTCCAATGGTCAGCCAAATAACACATTCACCATCACTGTTTCTGCCCCGTTCCGTTATGTTACTGTAGAGTCTACTGTAGCACCGTTATTTTGCTGTGCTGCATATGTTCCCACCAAACTTCCTCCTCAATCCTAAGATAATTCTAGAGAACCCATTATCACACACACCAAACTCTTCTTCTCAACAAACCTCATAAACATCATATCGCATCCATAATTTTCCAGAACCTCCCATCCCCATATCAAAACACACACACACACACAGTAACCGCAATAAAATAGCGGATTCAAACTAAAACGAAATCATTAGTTTGAGGAAGAAGAAGCAGCAAAAAGTGTGTCTTGAAACTGTATGTCGCCATAACTCGATTGGGTAAGTTTTATCAACCCTAATTGCATGTGTTTAAATTAGTTAAATTTGGGTTTTTTTTTATCGGGGTTATAATTATTTTGTATAATTAATGGTGAAGTTAATTGAATTATTTCTTTTTCATACATTGATTTGTGGAAGATGGAAGCTCTAATTATGTGTTTCATGTGGCAAAATTGGGTTGATGCTGCAGGTTTGTTTTCGGAACCTAATTTAACGAAAATAGTTAGGTTAAACGAGTGTGACAAAATAAAGTTGAACCATAAAAATAAAAATTGTATGGAGTGGAGGAGATGGAGTTAAATAAATATAAAAAGAACTTATAAATATATTTTGGGATATTTTGTTGATTTTTTTGGATAAAACATTGTTGGTTCTGGCCTGTAAACATACTTGATTTGATAGGTTGGTTAGGATGGGTAATGAGGGATAGTGTGTTCCGGGGTCTTTCTTCTATTGGATTATGTGTTTTGGTAATTGGTATTTCTGCCTCATATATGTTTTATAGCTCCCTTTAAATTAAATTCTGTTTGTATGATTGTACGCAGTTCAAGAGAGATGTATCTATAATCAAGCTGATCAAACATGATAACGTTGTTCGATTGCATGAGGTATATCATCTCATAATCTAGAGTATAAGCTGTTTAACTATCCGAGATTAAATACTTTGAATAAAGTCATCTTCACTTGGCTTAGTCGGTGATCAACAATATTTTCACCTCCGAAATTTTACTAAAACGAGTGGCCTTGGGACACAGGCATGTTAATTGAAGTTGCTTTCCACTTTCAAACTTCTCTAAAATACTTTTGTTCAATTATTTGTGCAGGGAATGAAGGTGGTTTGCATTTGTTGACTGTGTATAACCTGTTGATGCTCCAAGACATTGTCGTTTCATTTCCTCTTTTGAAATAAGTTTTAAAGATACACAACAACGGATTACCTGAAACAAACAGGTTGGTGTACCTGCATTAAACGCATTATGTTATTACAAATATCCTTTTTCATTAAGAAAGTACCATAATGTAGTTGATAAAATGTCTAACCAAAAATTGGATCTTTTTGTGTTTGAGCTCTTTTTTATAGCTTTGTTGTTTATCGTTTCTCATTAGGCTTTGCATATTTGGGTTTTACCTTTTTCCAATGCATGAAAGAGCTGTTTCATTTATTTCTTTGTATGGTTAATGTCTTTAAAGTTGTTTTGGTTATCAAATATTCACTCTGACCGTGTGTACTTTGATTGTTAAACTTGGTGCTTATTCATGGATTTCCAAAAAATAGATGTTTCTTATGTCATTTTGCACGAGTTATGTTTTACACTGTTGTTACGCCCATTATATATTTGACGAAATGGTAATTCATTTATTATGTTTAAAATATGCTTAGGCAAAAGAACGATGTTGGTATTAATTTAAGTTGTCTGATCTCAAGGGTTATAAAGAGAGGTTCGACCCAGGTTTGGCATGTAAGCGCTTCTTTGTAGAACTTAGCGTGCTTAGTGGGGTTACTTTATAAGTTAGCATGCCATTGCAAGACTCTTGCTTTTGACTTCCATGCAATGGATTGTTTCTTTCAAGCACACTTTGTTGATGCTTATTTGAATACGTGCTGAATTGAATTTTATACGTTATGTGGTTTCAATGAAATGTGACAGGTGGTGTAGGTTGAGCTTTGTTCTTAATTGAGAATGTTGCCAAATGTGTTTAATTAATGTTTTTGGATTAGTTGAGTTATAGATTTGTTTATGCATAGTAGTAATAGCAGTTTTTATGTGATGCCGATAAACGAGTGTGCGTAAGTACTTAATATGTTATTTGATTGTACTTTAAGAAATCAAATGTGCCAATTACCGTATGGTTATTGGCCGTGGATGATTTATGTTCTGCTATGGGTGATTGTCGCGTTCACATTAGGTAGGTAATAAAATATCTAAAGCGGTTAATTTGTGAATGACAAAATTTCGAGTTTCTGAATGAATAGTTACTGCAAAGTGTTGGTTCTAAATTTGGTTTCAGGTGTAATGGTGTATGATGTGCAAGTGACTACACAAATGCAATGAGAATAATGTAAAAGAATGTGAGAAAAACCAAGATGACGCCCATTAAGAATAAGGTATGTGTTTTAACAATATATGCCCACTAACAATGTATTTTTTTTTATGCTTAACATAAGTAGAACAATATTAAAAAAATTTGGTTGCTGAAAACTACAGTTTTTAAGGGTTATTTATATGTGTCTGCTGCTATTTTTAAGGGGTGTTTGTGTTTGTCTGCTGCTGTTTTTCGGATTGTTTGGGTGTACTGAAAAGAAAATGCACTTTTAAAGGGTGTTTGGGCTGCTGAAAACTGCATGTTTTAAGGGGTGTTTGTGTGTGTATACGGCTGTTTTCAGGAGTTTTAGGGTGTGCTGAAAAAACTGCACTTTAAAAGGGGTTTGGGGATGCTAAAAACTCCAGTTTTTTAGGGGTGTTTGTGTGCATCTACTGGTGTTTTTAGGGGTGTTTCGGTGTGCTGCAAAATTGAACTTCAATGTATGGATGTTGCTGTATTTAAGCTTATGCTTACTTGACATGTTAGTCCATTTTTTACCATATAAGATAATGAATAATTAATGTGTAAGTTTCACTTGCAAAAAATGATATTATTACAGCAACAATCGTCGGTTTGAAATAAAAATAGGTTTTGGGCGACTTTCAGCCCATTTTATGATTTCCGTTTTTAGTTAAATTTTTACTCTTTTGTGATAAAACAGATTCACTTTAGCTAGACAACGTTTCTGTAGTTACAAATTATAACATAATCATACAAGTTGAATTAACTTGGTGGGTAAAATCGAAATTTACAGGTTGTTGATATACTAATATTATTTGAGCTGACTCTTAGATAATATATGTCACAAATCGCAATATTGATTATACAATCAAGTCGGGTTAACCGCTTAAGGCGAGTTTAAAAATATCGGCTAGATTAGTAGTATACTTTATTGATAGCCTTTTATCCTCATAACATTAAAACTTTCTCCAACATACCCTTTACCATATGTACTTGCTGCATCTCACTTTCGCACAGGACTTCATCAAATAACAGGAAATGGACATAATGGAGGAGTTCTTTAAGGCGCCATTCATAAGCTCCAGCAAGAAATAGTAGTTGAAGCAAAAAAATGGCGAATCACATGCTGATGATGAACGGGTTTAGCAGGAGATGGTGCCTACACATTCTAACTGTACAATCTGCAATTATTTTATTTTATTTTATTTTATTTTATTTATTATTATTATTTTTTTATTATTATTATTTTTTTTTTTACTTACCAAAAATATGTAACTACTTCTGTTCATTTGACATGTTATTTTCATAAATAATAACAAACGACCAGTGTAGAACAAATATTGGCAATTTCAAACGTGAATTTCTGACTATTACAGTCAAGCCGAATTTAGCCGATCTCAACTCAGAAAAAATTTATATAACATCTATGAAGGGACAAGATATTTTTCCGATGCGTACAATTCCAGAAAGCCCGCCGCAACGCGCGGGTTTCCCCACTCGTTTGATACTATATATCTTAGTTTCTTAATGATGTGTCGCTAAGCCTTATATAAAAGTGACATCGTTATCACTAACTTATCATTTTAGCCTAAAATCCCTCATCCCCAAACCCCCGCTACTTCTTCTTCTTCTTTACACTAAAGTTAAAATAAAAAATTATGCACGCGTTCACTTTTAGCTTTGATTTCGTCCCTAAACGCAGATAACAAACAACATGTTCCGAATGAATATTTTCTAATAATTTCGTTGTTAACGACATAACCGGTTTACACCTTAATGGTAAACCATCTATCGCACACATTAGTTGGATATCAGCATTAACTTATTTAATTAAACAACCGTAATTAATTAGAGTTTATAACTTGGACGAGTAGACCAGAAAATTACCGAACACATGTATTAAACTTTGTTTAAAAATTTATGCTTTTAGCTTTGGAATTTACGGGTTTCGCAAAAGTAGCACTAGCAGTGAGTGGTAGCAATCAGTAACAATGAGTTGTAGTGTTTTTTTTTTTTTTTTTTTTTTTTTTTTTTTTTTTTTTTTTTTTTTTTTTTTTTTTTTTTTTTTTTTTTTTTTT
>LBNU01021548.1:28767-57178 GCA_014162995.1 Artemisia annua | reverse complement strand
ATCTAAAAAAAGGATAACTTACTTGTTGTTTGCCAAACGAGCATTAAAATCACAAACGTTAAACACTCATCGCTCACTGCTCATAAATGCTCATAACTCTGCGCCAACCGCACCACATTGTGTTGCACTAATTCTAATGAGTTGGGCTGCAATTATTATTAGGCTAAAATTTAGGTGTCTTATGATGCATTTGGGCCTCAAAATTTGGCTCTTCTTTGCCTTTACACGGGGTGTAATAACTAAAATTTTTCTCAAACTCAAATAACTCATAGTGGCATAGTGTTACTAAATTCAGATATGGGTGGCCTTTTTTCTATGTAAAACCTGATTAAACTGACTTTAACAACCTGAAATTGGACTAACCTACCAAATGACACCCATAGTTACAATAGTAATTTGAGCTTGGTAACATAAACTATGTAGCAGATAATATTGTTTAAGTATATATAATTGATGATGCCGGTTTTATATCTATGTTTGAAGCTTTTACACTAGTAGTTACTCATTACTAGTTTCCAAGTTGTCCATTTTCGGATACAAGAAGAAAGCCTTCATAAATTCAAATCAAGATTTCATCGTTACATGGTCTTTGCTGATAATGAAGGTTAACTAGAGCATGCCAAGTAGTCTAAGAGTATATGAAAACACAAAAACTAGCAAAAAAGCGAGACTACAGACGTCTAAAAAATAAATAAATAAAAATAAAAAAAAATAAAAAAAATAAAAAAAACTTTTTGTTTGTATAATAAAGGTGGTTATATTCTGTGGTTGATTTGTCAAATCATCATCGACATCAACACATTCTTAAGTCTTAATCAACATGAATAATTGTTTCAACATCAATTTAATTAACTTTCAGATTTCTCACCAACCTCTAATAAAAATGTATTGACATAACATTTAGCTATTATTAGAAACATAGCTTATACATTTGTCGGCAGAAGCAATTCCATACTTCTACATGGATACGATGAGGTCTGCAAGGTAATTGAAAGTGAGATACCTAGCGATTGACAGATATATTATCATTTCTACTATAGTGAGAGCGAATTGAAACCCAAGTGCATTGAGAGACCACAACAAATCGCAAACGCTTCCAATACGTCACAAGAATAACACACATATATATAATCTATAACATGCATCTACAGATCGATACATGACCACATGCAGTTTAACTATATAGTGTCACTATGTAATGAAGATCGAGCTCTTACATATAACAATATGGAACCCAAAAGAAGATTATTAACAGAAAAAATATAACCAATCATTTTATCAAGATTTCTTTTGTATATTATAAGATCATGTGAGGCCGTTGATAATAAAGCAAAAATCATTAAGCTATAAAAGTGCAATATGTATGCATTCTAGTGATCTTGATTGTGGTATGTGAATAACATTATCTGCTTAAATATTATAGACTTCGACTTTCTTATTAGGGGGTTTTTGAGTTTTGACTAACATGTCCTCGATTTTTCAAGTTAAAACTTAAAAGATCAGATTAGGCATATTATAAGCCAATAAATTAACCACTATAAAGCACTTTCAGTTGCCTAAAAATCATTGCCATCATTTCTAATTATTGATTTCAACAATATTTAAAGATTTTAACAAGTCAACTCTTTGAAAATTGTGTTTTACTTGCGTACATTCTTTTGGCTTAAATTATCTACTCGTATATACTCCGTAAAATCTAGGTTTGATTTGTTATGTGTAGGAAAGATACTTAAAACAAAAAAATCAAATACTTCAAACGTAAATCTTGAAGGTTTGATGACTAGTACAAAGTATGTTCTTGTTTTGAAGTCTTAGCCGTAAGGCAGAATGTTTGTGCGTGTTCGACACTTTCAGATTTCATAATTCAAAGAATTATAAATTGGACGGAAAACCGAGAACATGAGAATTTGAATATGAAATTTCCATTTTAACGTTTTCAACAAATATCATACAAGAACTATCCATCAAATATTGTTTCTGAGGTTCAGGGGTTTGTCCATGAACTCTCATTGATGCATTGTAACCATTATAAGTTTTGTGCTAATATATTTTTCACATTTTCACTAAAAAATATCCATCAAATATACTGTTTTAATATTTTATTTTCACAATAAAGAATTTTTCAGTAATCAGCTTTTGTATCCAAATAAATCTGTGACGACAACTTTATAATTTTGTTTATACAACAACAAAAACAATATTCAATCGCGTTAAAGCCATGGTTTGGTGAATCAGGATGTAGACAATCATACTTTTACTTAAATGTAACGAGTCTGATTCCAGAAAAATATAGTACGTGAAGTATGAGTGTTATGATGAAGTATAATATATCACGACCTACTTAATTTTCTTGTACAAAATTTAATGATTATTTTAATGTGAAGTTATATAAGCTGTAATTATACCATCATTAGCAATGAGCAATATTCAAAAGGAAGTTAGCTGAATTTATGATTGTGCCGTGCCGTAGTAGTTACTCATGTTTATTATAATTAATAAAGTACTAATAATAATTAAAAATCATCACATAAACATTATAATAATTTCTCAAACACCCACCAAAGGAAAATATAATGAAAATCGATCTAGAAATATTACTCATTAAACCATTTATACAAACTCAATACATACTACACGGCTACACCATACAATAATTGAACAAGAGGTTCAAAAACATTAGTATACTATACGTATGAACTCAAAACCACTTCTTCTAGTGATGCAATGGGTTCGGTCCAGATGGTACAAGTCGTTTCTCGACACCATAATGTGGATCAATAGCATTACTTGTTCCACTAACCTCTAGCCCGTTCTCGTAATGGTCGTGGTGATGATGATGGTGATTGAGAAATGGATTGAAGTCGAATTTGGATGATAGCATCTTGCGATTATTGGAAAGGTGACAATGGACGACGACGCTAGTTGTGGCGAATTCATGGTATAGTATGAAGATGGAGAGGCTAAGAATGAGATATAAGAAGTGATAGATTTTGAAGTGCATGGTGAATGTGAAGAGGAAACATGGTTTTGAAGGTTGATAAGTTGAAAAATAAGGGATGAAATATATACAAGAAGAATGTTGAAATTCAGGGTGTTGAATTTATGATATGGAATTTATTAGTGTGCGTGTGAAGAGTATGTGGACCCTTTTCCCCATAAAAGTCCCTTAGAATACAAGGAATGTACGCACTTTTACATGGGTTCTAATAATATAATTTTGTGTACTCGTACGTATTAGTTTTGTTTATCATTACCATTTCCAAAAGCAATTTTCTAGGCTATTCAAAGAGACCACTTAAATAACAAAGTAGACAAAGATTATGGTAAACTTTTAAAGGGTGACCGACCGAGATTTCAAGAAAAACTCTTTTCTCTTAATAACTTATTATACCTGTCTTAAAACCTAAACCTATTGTATTGAGTTATAGTTTAAAAATGTCCTGAAGAAAAAGCCAAAAACCACTAGTAAACTTTAAATAATGAAACAAATCATAAAATATAGTTTTTAAAATCTAAATATATCTTTAATAAAAATAACATAAATAATAATATGAAAATAACAGACCACAACAATATAAATCCTTCTTTTTACCATTCAATCTCTTCGAACCAATCAAACACATGACTTTACATGTTGACTGAATAACAGGCAGCTAAGCCAGAGGAGTTGGAGCTCAAACATGCCCTGCATCATTCTCCTTCTCTTGGAAAAGACTCGTCCTCAAATCTTGTCTTTCCAAGTCTCGAACTCCTCTTGGTTACGTGATTGTTTCCTCGTTCGGCGACTCTACGACTAGCTTGATTTTGGAATCCGTCTGAAGTAACTTCACTTGTTTAAGGAAGTTTCCATTCTTTACAACACGTGGTCTTTGTTGATCACTTGTATTATTGCCTCGTCCAACGAATTTACGAGCTACATAAGCAAATGGTTGTCCATGTCCACAGAGTTGTGGGATAACTAAAACCATTATATCATAAAATTCAACAGAAAAAACAACTTTGAACATGTATATATCCTTATGTAAATTTCCAATCCCGAATCCGAACGGTGAGATCGTAGATTTAAGTGTTGAGCATCGCGTCCAAAAATTACACAAATCCCACGGTGAACGCGTGCCGCCAATTATCCTATGACTGCGTAAAATATGATGAAGTGAAACAAATGTTTTTGTTTCTCTTGATTTGGCTTTTCCAAGTTGCGTGATTTCTTTTCCCGAACCTATGCTTTGATACCAAATGAAGGCGGAACCGTTGTGAATGAAGAAACCACACAAATAACAAACTATAAAAGGATTTCGGTAAACCCTCAAAGGGTGCCCAACCAAGACTTCAAGACAAACTCTCTTTTCTTAATAACTTATCTTANACTAGTATGAAAATGATAGACTACGACAATTATATAATCATCGTTTTTACTCTTCAATCTCTTCGAACTAATCAAACACACAACTTCAAAAGTTCAAATATTGACTGAAAAACCGGCGACTAAACCAGAGGAGCTGAATCTCAAACTTGCCAACATCACTTTCACAATCAATACACAATCTTAGTAACACTGATAACGATTCATAGAATGATTGCATATTGTCTTTATTTAGAAACATTATAACCCTAATAAGTGCATAATTAAAAGTTCAAATTGTTAGTATCAGATTATATTTTACTTCAACATTTGCAATAAATAATCATTGTGGGAACACATTTCTAGAAAGGTTTGAGTAAGTTGCACTAAACAGCTGGAGGAATATGCAAATCCGCATTTTCTTTGAACCAAGCAATATAAATATCATCCCGGAGAATAATTGGAAAATATTGTAAATGTAATAGATTAATGTTCATAGTATAAAAAAGTTTTAATATATGACATGTCAGAATGTTACCACAAACCTTTATACATTATAGAAAGGTTCAGTCATATTGATGTTCATTTGCAAAAGGCAAAAAAGGTTCACGATTTTTGATCGACATAGAAGATTTGTCTATATCATGATTACTGCTGAGACTGCGTGGTTACGGAATCTCTTACGTGAACTTCATGCTCCACTTTTCACTGCCACACTGGTTTACTGCGATAATGTGAGTGTTGTTTATCTTTCTACCAATCCAGTACAGCACCAGCGTACTGAGCATATTGAGATAGATATCCATTTTGTTCGTGATTATGTGGCTTCTGGGCAAGTGCGTGTTTTTCATGTTCCATCTCGTTTTCAGTATGCAGATATCTTCACCAAGGGTCTTCCGAGTGCTTTATTTCTTGAGTTTCGCTCCAGTTTGAACGTTCAAAGACCTCCCGTTACAACTACAGGGGAGTATTAGCCGAATTATTATAAGGGCTTAGAGCCCATGCATTACTTGTTATTTACTTTCGGGCTTAGCCCATGTTCACGAACTTCCCCAGAAGCCACAATATCTTGCGATTTTTTAAGGGCNTGCCATTGGGTTTTCAGCCAATGCAACGGCTCATGTCATTTTTATTTATTTATTTATTTATTTATTTTTATTATTATTATTTTTTTTAAATCGTGAGTGAGTAGGTATATTTGGTGGGGTATTTTATTGGACCTAGAGGTACCAAACATGTTATTGGTGTGTTATGGAGGAATGGTGTTTTAATTATTGGTGTGTTATTGAGAGGGGATGATGTAGCGCTGAGGTGACATGCCGATAACATGTGATGATACCTTGCACTCTAACACGTAGAACAAAACAAGATCAACTCATTTGTATATGCCAACTTGTGACCACAACAAGTTGAAACATTTCAACTGGTGCAAAAGTGCAACCAAGCCCACAAGAGAAAATTATATCCCCCATGTACCTGGTCCTAGGGGTGTTCACGGGTCGGGTAATATCCACAGTAACCGAAAATCGAAACCGAACCGAACCGAAAAAAACCGAACCGAATTCATAACCGAACCGAATTGGTCATAACCGAACTGAACCGAACTAAATATTCGATTATCGGTTTGGATATGGGTTTGGCAATTAAAACCGAGAACCGAACCGAAAACCGAATTCTTATAAATATATATTTTTTCTATGTATTTATATGAAAAAAAAATTACTAAAACTCTTTTTTAGTATAAATATGACATTTTTCTATGTATTTATATGAACAAAATTTTACTAAAACTCTTTTTTGGTATAAATATATCATTATTTAAGTTTGAAGAAAAAAAATTTGTGCTAAAAACATATATAATTAAATGAAAAAATAATTAAAATTATGTAATTCGGGTTATTCGGTTCGGTTTTCGGTTATAGGGGTTCGGTTTTCGGTTATTCGATTCGGTTTCGGTTCGGTTGAATCAAATTTGAATTTGGTTCGGTTCAGTTTTCGGTTTAACCCAGAAATTTTTTTAACCGAACTAACCGAACCGAATAAAGCGAATAACCCGATAACCGAACCGATGAACACTCCTACCTGGTCCACACAATTCACACAACCATCCAAAACAAGAAATAGTAACAAGTTGATGCAAGTTCACTTGACATGCCTAACATAAGAGACAACTTGAATCAGACCACATTGTGCCAAACAGACAGATAGCACATTGAAAAAAATAGAATTTTAGTTATCATTAAAAAAATAGAATTTTAGGTTCATACACATTGAAAAATATTTGGTAGGCTACAAGTTTACATCATTTTTCTGTTTTTATTACTTGGGGTTAAATGCTTAGTTTTCAAATAATGAACAAAATCAACATGTTTATCCAACTTTATCATGATTGAAAAGCACTGTCTGAGTATTTCGTAGTGTCGACCTTTTATTGCAAGTTCTTCACATACACTCGCATTCACATTAAACAAAAAATAACACATGCATCACGGTATTCACGTTATCTATGGTTATATGCCACATCGACCGACATTGAAATATTATTAGCAATTGCAAATGACTCTATTTACTGGAAACGTATTTTTATCTAGATTTCATAGCAACTATTGGCTTCTTTGGTGAACATTACGACAAAATTACTTATAATGCTTGTTGTATTTGACTCTGGGTGTTTCTTTGGATTAGAGGAAGACCCATTATAAGTATCTTGATGAACTGACAGATAAATTATGGACTTAACAAAATACCTGCAAGGCACGTACCAGAGGTGGAACCAGGATTTTATGTTGAGAGAGGCCGAACTTTTTTTTTTTTGAACGGCAACTTTTATTAGAAACCACTAGCAAGGAGCTAGAGCAAAATTACAAGGAAATCAAATAAGGATGCTGAAGCCAGCTATTCCAACTAAAAGTGCGGTTACATCTAGCTCGGCACCAAGAAAAAGAACGCGAAACAATATCGTCAAAAATAACGACTTTTCGAGGAATTTGGGCCGTAAAAAGCAATTGCTTCCTGTAATTCCATAAGCACCACCACGTTACGTAGAAAACCCCTTCCAGCAGCCCTTTAGTTGTAGAACATAACCTTAATGAACTGAACCAAGAAAGCCAATCCGAATACGAACCAAGAGGCGACCACATTAAGTTCCACCATCGACATACAAGACGAACAGCTTCATTGGCCAAACTACAACTAAATAATGAATCATTTTTTTTAAACCTATGATATCAACCTAACAACATACTAATTAGGAACTAAGTTAAATTAGAAAATAATAGTTTGATAAACAATTTTATTTTGTTGTTATATTGGACTGGTTAAGTTATTCGTGTCTTAATTTTAATCAGGTTGTTTATGGGTTGAATAATTATATAATGAAGTGGACGACTTACTAGAGGTGGCCCAATACTCAGTAATCACCTTAGTAGCTCCACGCTCAACATGTACAACTGAATCGCTGTTTCCATGATTTCTGATTATAATGCAAGAGCGGGTGACTTATGAAGTTGCAACTTCAAATTTGGACTTGGCCGACCTACTTACGAGACTTTCAAATCTTTTACCTCTGACTCTCTTGTGGTTTTGACTCGACTTGTTCTAAGATGATTCGAAACACGAAAGGATAATTTTTAAGTTGTTTCAATGAGATAGATGCTCATTTATTGAGGGATGGGCCTTGAGGAAGGGCCAGTCGGCACCCAAAAGGATGCACGGGGTCAGAGTTTCCCCGCTGATTTAAACCGTTTTGCTTGAGAAAGTTTTTTCAATGAATATTAGTGTTGAATGTTTGCCTACTTTCAGGTAGTGATATGATTTGTCTACATTCTACTTGCCTCCATACAACCATACTCAACTCCGACGCATCTGAGTATTGTTGTTGTTTCAACGTATACTAACCACTAATTCTACTCAAAACTTAAGAATGGAATATTTACTTTCGCGGAGCTGCGGGAATAGATTAATATTATGTATAAAAATGTAGTTTATATAAATCAAAAGACCAATAGTAAAGTTAAGGATAACTTAGAGAGGAGAAAAAGAAATTTCAAAGCCAATACTAAAATGAAGTTGAAACTTAATAGTACTAATAAAGTATAAAAAATCTATTTGAGTCTGGGCTGGGTAATAAGCTTAAATTATACATAACTAAATGGGCCTAAAACAAATAACGGGTCCATTCACCGCCTTAACCCAGCCAACAAAAACGACACCGTATAAAAAAACAGCATCTACCTTCTTCATTCACATTCAACACAAACGCGTGTGGGAAACTTTTTTTCGCACAACAAAAAAGCTCATCGTCGATCCACTGATCAGAAATTAATCCAAAATGGTATGTGTTATATTCCTTTGCTATAAAGATTCCGTTCTTTTTATATATATTTGCTTGTTAATTATTGTTATCTATTTTTTTTTTATTGAATTAAGGATTTGTAATTTGTTCCATATGTTTAGTTTTAATATTAGGGCTTGTGATTATTTAATTAAACTAGAGAATTCTGTAGTTATGTTATGATCCAATTCTAAAAAGTGAAAGAAAGATCAACTATTAGGGGGTGTTTGGCATTGCTTATTAAGTTATGATGTGACCAATTCAAAATAACATAGGTTTAAATTGGCGCGGAAACTTGTGCACCCCTTTTAGGTGTTAAATGACACTTCCCCAAGGAACTAGCCCCAAGCAATGAACATGACGCGTTATATCACTGGGGCAATACGCCAATGGTATGATGTCTAAATCTGGATGGACTGCAATAGATTGAACGGAAGAAAATAGAATTATTATTTGAGTATTAGGATTCAGGAATGTAAGGCACACGTTATGTCATTTGAAAAAAAGGTGATGCATCGTAGAGTGTTAAGGTTTAACTCTGATGTTTTAAAAAACCCTTGTATTTCATACCATTTCTTTCGGCCTTTGTTTGTGAATTGAATTGAGAATCGTTAAGTAAATTAGCAATTTGTGTAGATTCACTCCAACTTCTTTAAATGGATTAAAAAACAGAAGCCAATGATGTTTGAACCAATATATGCATATTCACTAGATACGACTACTGTCGGTTGGGGTGAACTCAATAATAGCACCAGTGGCAACTAATAGATTTTGGGAATTTTAAGTTATAGCCTTATAGGCCCTACACCTGTATCCACAGTACAACATGAGCAAACTCTAGAAAAAAAATTGATCAACATATGTATAGTAGTGCGAATTGATACAATAGTGATTGTGTCATTTGCTTCATGTGTCTGAATAAAAAATAGTATGATATTTACACTTTCTAGGGTAGTTTTTGTCTGTAGAAGGAAAGCCCAGAGTTTTTGTGCCCTACACTAGATAAGGGCTGTAGGTGATAGTTGGATTGTACCTCCGGTTATATGCTTTTTCCTTTTTCATTTTACACAAGCATATCTATGAGCTTGAAGCTGTTGTTTGTACTTGGTTTGGATGCATAACCTTTTCATCTTCGACTAATGTCAGCTCTTATTTATCAATTCTAAACTTCAATCTTGACTCTTCCATGTTGGAGTCTACCTGAATTATTATATATTTGGCGTTCATCTGAAGAGTGGAATAATGACACTATTTTATTTTCTGCAGTCGACACTTGCAGCTGCTAGGGCAGACAATTTCTACTACCCCCCAGAATGGGAGCCAAAAAAGGTATGTCATGTTTCCATTATAATTACACGTACGATAATACCTACAACCAGGGCTTGCTGTTATGGTATCATAAACATCTTTAATTGTTTACAGGGTGGTCTGAACAAGTTCAATGGGCAACATGCATTAAGGGAGAGAGCAAAAAAAATAGATCAGGGTATCTTAGTCATAAGGTAATCTTCTCAGTTCTTACCAGCACTTATAACCTTAAATTACAAAACTGAAACACAAAGTAAGGAATTAAAGGTTCTCAATATCTTTCTTTTGAATAATTTCCAGGTTTGAGATGCCGTACAATATCTGGTGTGGTGGTTGCAATTCTATGATTGCAAAGGGTGTCAGGTTTAATGCTGAGAAGAAGCAAGTGGGGAATTACTATTCTACAAAGGTAAAATGCTTACAATTAATATGGCATTATGATCCTTTCACCACTTCACGTCTAGATTTCTCATAGCAATTTTTGCTCTTTCAACTCAGATATGGAGCTTCTCAATGAAAGCTGCATGCTGCCAACAGCTGATTGTCATTCAAACAGATCCAAAGAACTGCGAGTATCTGGTTATTAGTGGGGCCCAAAAGAAGGTCGAAGACTTCGATAACGAAGATGCAGAAACTATGGCACTCCCTGTTGAGGAAGGTGAGCATACTATTCATTGTTATTCGTTTTCTTCTCATAATGTAACCTTCATATGGTAACTGTTTATGCTTTATAAACTGATGTTGCTTACTATTTTGCAAATTAATTTCACGATTAGATTCTCGGAGACCAAAGTGCGAGTAATTTCCAATAAATTTCACGATCATTTCTAATATGCGTTTCAAAATAGTGAGCATTTGATTATGGTCCAAAGGGTCTTTTGCCTTACTCTATCATTATTGATGACTATTTTAGGTGTTGTTTGACATGGTATCTTGAAAGTGATATGTCATGTAAATCACTCTAAATTACTAAATGATATAATGAGTTATAACAAAACTATTGAACTACCATAAAATAAGAAGTTGTTACGAAACTGGCTGCAGGAGGTAGTGTTTGGATGTGCTTTTCTATCTGAAGTTGTGATGTGCAGATCAACTGTTGTCTGTGTGTTTCGCCAATTCTGATTATTTGAGGATTTATTTGTAATATGCTATTAAATAAATGGATTACCAGTATCAGTTTTGTTGTAGCAACTTATCTTAATGACTTAATCTGATTGTCCAAAACTGATCGGATAATCAGAATCAATTTTCTGACCTTCAACACTAGAAAATGTTTATGTGGAACTAGAAAATCAGATAATCTATCAAAACATGATATTAAACACCACTCAAGTATTTGACCAAGAGTTAACCATTTGTGTATTGTCAAATATGGAATGATAATTAAACATCAACCTGTTTCTGAAATATATGTTTTTGCAGAGAAAAGCAAGCTAGCCGATCCATTCTATCGTCTTGAACATCAAGAGCAGGATTTAAAGAAAAAGAAAGAAGCGGAACCATTGCTTGTGCGGCTTCAACGAGTATCTGATGACAGACATTTGGATGATTACTCTTTAAACAAGTCCCTTCGTGCCAGACTTAGGGTACATACTTCTTCCACTCAGACTTATAATTTAAATGCTTAATAATTCCGGTGCCTTTGTACAGGGTTTTGTCATAAAATTGCTACCTACTTTTTCAATTTGCCATTTTGGTGATAGCTCGCTTATTTTGTTCCAGTTTAGTATTTATACTTGCACTTGATGGGTTCATTGGTCATTTAGGCATTGAGCTACCTATAACACCGGTGAAAATGATGATGCGGCAAATAATCTGGCCATGTCAGCAAAAAATGCTTTCTTATTTGTCCTGTTTTGCTATCTGTGATTTCATTGGTGTGCTTATATGCTGGCTAAACCGATTAGCCGGACACAAAATTACCAAATTAACCCATCAAATTAAGTATAAATACGAAAACGGGACAAAAGAAGTATAATCACCAAAATGAGCCATTGGAAAAAGTAGCTTGCTACTATCTGACTTAAACCCTTTCATATACTCCATATACTTTTTAGGCTTCTTACTCATATGTCACAATAAACAACAGGAACAAAAGAAAAGAGTTGCTGAAGAAGAAGTGACTGCAAGAAAAATGGGGCTTGGGGTAAGACTACTCCCAGCATCTAAAGAAGATTTGGCAGCTGCTAAACGTGTAAAGTTTTCTTCAAAGTTTAATAAGAACCGGGACGATAAACGAGCATTGATCAAATCAGCATCCATCTTCTCAGATTCGTCTTATTCATCCGGTTCAAAAAGAATGGAACTTGAGACGAAGAGAAGAAGAATAAATGCTGCATCAGCATCTAAGTTGCTAACTGGTGGATTTAAGCCGTCTTCATGGTCAACAGGTGCTGGATCTTCAGCACGAAAGAACCGGTCTTAGAATTACCACTTGAGTGACTCTAGAGTGAGTATGTTTGAATTTGGCAGCCGTTTGCTTACTTTAAATCGATATGTCATTGTATGGTTTTCTGCTTCTGTATATTTTTATAAATTTGATGTTCGTTTGTATACATGTCAAAATTAGTGGTTATATTTGGTTGTTAGCTGAAAAATCAGAATTGTGAAACTGAAAATGATAAGAATTAGTTGTTGGCCAAAGAGGCAACTTTATGTATCATGACTCGTCTATCATGTAACATCCTTGCAGTATCACAAATGGCAAGATGATTATCTGTCTCAACTTCTAGCATGTAAATACCTTTATTTGTTCATTTAGAGAAAATTACTAAAACAGATTACGTGGTTTGGTCAAAATCGTTGAGATCGTCCCTCTATAGTGTATATTTATTGCCTAAATGGTCGCAGCAAAAATAACATATGGAGTTATGGACGATTTTAGACTCCTTTGAGGCATGCAAAAACACAATCCAATTATCCCAATCCTCAATAGAATTCAAAACCGGGATCTTCGAGCCAGTCCATAAACGAATAAGCTTCCAAATATTTGAGGCAGTGTCACAAGCGAAGAATACATGATCGATAGACTTCACTTGCTTGTTACAAATCGGACACATAATTGATTGAATATCCAATCCCTGAGTGGACAAGTTTAAACGATGGGGCAGCTTGTCCAAAAATAAATGCCACATCAAAACATTAAACCTTCCTCGGAATAATCTTACACCATCTCATACATGGAGACTTGGAAGGAAGCATGCAATTGTTGATATGGTGTCTCGCACTACTCACTGTGAACTCACCATCGAGAGATAGAGACCACATGCAAGAATCACCACCTTGAACCACCTCTACAGAGTCGATCTCATACATGGAGACCTGGAAGGAAGCATGCAATTGTCGATACGGTGTCTCGCGCTACTCACTGAGAATTCACCATCGAGAGATAGATACCACATGTAAGCATCACCACCTTGAACCACCTCCACAGAGCCGATCTCCTTTAAGAGACAGATGAAATCAACTTGCGACCTCCCAACATTGATTGGTCTAAGCCAATCCCACATCCAAGACCCACCGGAAATGCGATCACAAACCAAGCAGTCTTTGTTTTTCTCCAAGTGAAACAACCTGTTAAAACTCTCACAAAGAGGCGAATCTCCTAACCACGTATCTTTCCAAAATCGAATCATATATCAGTCCCCCACTTCGTATCTAATAGAACTTAGAGGAACAAGACCACTCGAGTGAAGTTTATTTATCGAGCCAACAATTCTAGCCATAAACTATTTTTGACACCCATTTCTATCTATCCCGCTTCGACCCATGAATCAATTTGTTAACTTTTACCCGCAATGCATCAGGGTTCTTCAACGAACACCATCTCCACTTTAATAAAAGAGAACGGTTGAAAGCTTTGAGACTTCGCACTCCTAGACCTCCCGTCTGGTTAAAAAAGAAGTGTTTTCCAAATTTAGTTTTGTATCTCCGCTAGACCTTGCGACTCCACAAAATTCTCGACACGTGTTCAAAAGTTGGTGGGATGTTTTTCGGTACATCAAAGTGACGTTTTGTGCGACAAAGTTTTGTATTTGCTAGACCGACATGATATACTTTTTTTTTGTCTTATTAGAAAAGTGAGACACGCAATTGACATTTTTTTTTTCTTTATCTTATTAGAAAAGTTGGTCTCACTTTCTAAGACAAAAATGTCATCTTGGTCTAGCAATAAAAAAGAACTTGGTAGCACAAAACGTCATTTCGGTCTAGCAAAAAATTGACATCCCGCCAATTTTGGACACACGTCAAGAATTTTATGGAGTCGCACGATCTAGCGGTCGCACAAGACTAAATTTGAAAAACATTTTTTTTTTTTTTTTTTAAGTGAACCCAAAAGCAAAAAATGGATATTTTGGGAATTCCTCTTTGAGCAACCACATTGACCATTTTAGTCATTTACTCTAATTTGCAATCTTGTGAATTTTGGTCAATTCTTTTAGGATGAATCAATAGAAGAGTGGAGATGATGTAGTACTAGCTAGAAGAAACAATCATGTCTTTTGGGTAGTGAGATTGAACTATAGAAGCATGTGTGTAAAGGTTGTGACTATTTATTTCAAAGTACTAAAAAACATATTCTCTTTATTGAGCCTTGGGGAACAAACTTCGTCATTACAACGTCTGTCTCATGCCATCATCAACCCCATTCGTTAACTATTGGTGTAGGTATAATCAATCCTTTCAGTATCAAAGGCAAAAATATATAAGGTACATAATAGTTTATCCCTTAACTTTTGGTCAAGTTATGTTTTAAACACGATTATTTACCTTAGAGCATTTACATCAATAACCTGGGTTAAACTTTAACACAGTGCTACGTCAGCGCCACATCAGCTTTAACACTTTCATCTTAATTCACAAAAAAACACCCCCATTCATAACTCAACCTTAACTCAACATTTTGGGCCCCACTTTTATCATTTTTTAATTATTTAAACAAAATACAAATTAAAACAAATTACATTTTTATTCAAACAAACTACTAAAAATAAAAAATTTATTTACCAAAAAAAAAAAAAAAAAAAAAAAAAAAAAAAAAAAAGAAAAAAAAGGCCAAATTTATAAACCCACAAGGACCAAACTGTAAATACACAAAACCTTAAGGACTAAAAGAAAAAAAAAAAGATATAACCCATCTTCTACCTCTCGACACACACACACTGAAACCTGCAACACACACGAAACACACACTAAAACACACACAAAAACCCATCAAAATCCATTTAAATCGGAAGAAAAAGAAAAAAAAGAAAAGAAAAAAAAATGATTAACGCAGCGTGAATTTCACGTTAACGCGATCCGGCGCAGTGGTANTTAAGGACTAAAAGAAAAAAAAAAAGATATAACCCATCTTCTACCTCTCGACACACACACACTGAAACCTGCAACACACACGAAACACACACTAAAACACACACAAAAACCCATCAAAATCCATTTAAATCGGAAGAAAAAGAAAAAAAAGAAAAGAAAAAAAAATGATTAACGCAGCGTGAATTTCACGTTAACGCGATCCGGCGCAGTGGTAACGTGGGTTTAACGCACGTTAAAGATTGTTCATGTAGGACTTAAAACGCAAGGCTTGCGTTATTGATGTAAATGCTCTTATAATTAAATGTTTTAATAGTACGAACATTTAAAGTTAAAGGCTTTATCGATCATAATTATTTATGTTTATTAATTCTTTCGATTTACATAGAGTTGAGGTGAAAAGTATTATCAAACAAAGTTAAGTGGTTAAATCAAATGGTCAAACAAAGTTAAGGATAAAAATATTACCAAAAAAGTTTAGTGGTTAACAATAAGTTGACTAAAAGGTTAACAAATTTAAGTATTAGAGTTAGGATCAAATAACAAGAATAATTAAAATAAGAAGGATAAGAAGTAATCACAACCACACATTTTAAATGCACCTACAAAAGTGTATGCATCTTCCTTCAAATTTTCTCTCTTAATTTAAAATGTGTTGCTAGAATTACTTCTTAATCTTCTCATTTTAATTATTCTTCTTACTTGATATTAGAGTTGAACAATTATTTACCCAAATATATAACCTCATCATTAGTATTTCAACGTTTATGCTATTTACATCAAATGATTGTATAAAACCTTATCGAATACAACTATGAAAGTTCATCGGCATCAAAATGTAGAATGAAAATTAAATAATAAACTTGTAACAAAATACTAATAACCGAAATATTTATAAACTTCAATGATTGTCGATTTGAACTGAGACAAATAAATTCAGTGAGACCTGTCAACAAGTACACGGTATACAAACCTTGCATAACAATGACGGGACTTTGTTTTGTAAATTATTGTACAGTACTTGTTTTGATGCCATAAACTATCTTTATCATTTACTAAAAATAATACTGTAAAGGGGGCGTTTGGTTCGTTGTAATCATTGTAATTCGTTGTAATTGTAATCTGAATTACATACCAATCATGTTTGGTTGGCAGAGTTGAAGGAATTGTAATTCAGATTACATTACGGTGACTGTTTGGTTTGCGTCGTAATTGTAATTCAGTCGCTCCAATTACAACAAGTGAAGGAATCCAGATTACATAGGAAGTCGGATGGAAAGTTTTGAATTACGTTGTAATTCAGAATTTATACTTTAAAACATCATCATCATCATCATCATCATCATCATCATCATCATTATTATTATTATTATTATTATTATTATTATTATTATTATTATTATAATATTAAAATAATAAATATTAATAATAATAAAATAATAATAATAATAACAATAATAATAATAATAATAATATTAATAAAATAATAATAATAATAATAATAATAATAATAATAATAAAATATTAATAATAAAATAATAATAATAATATAATAATAATAATAATATTTAAATAATAATGATAATATCATTATTATTTAATTATTATTATTATTATTATTATTATTATTATTATTATTATTATTTAATTATTATTATTATTATTATTATTTAATTATTATTATTATTATTATTATTATTATTATTATTATTATTATTTTTATTATTTATAATTATTATTATTATTATATTATTTTTTATCTTATTATTTTATTATTTTTATTAATATTTTATTATTATTATTATTATTATTTTATTATTATTATTATTATTATTATTATTATTATTTTATTATTATTGTTATTATTTATTATTATATTATTTTAGTTATTATTATATTAACTTTGTAAGTTTTATAAAAAAGAAAAAAAAAAAAACTTAATTCCGTTGTGTTGCGAGTCAACCAAACACATTGAAAGATTTAATTAATTACAATTACAACACATTACAATTACAACACATTCCAATTCCTTAAATTACAATTACATCAAATTACAATTCCTTCCAAAGATTACAATTCCTTCTAAAACATTCTGTGAACCAAACGCCCCCTATAGTCTACAACGGTAAGTAATTCACAGCAATTTGCTTTGGTAAATGTCAAAAATAGTCCCTCTAGTTTAGTTACATTTCATAAACTCCTTAACAGCTTGCAAGATTCGTCCCCGTCTTTAAATGTGATTGCAGAAACAATTCTTATGTTAATTTTTTAACTGTTTGTGTAACGAAAAATTACACAAATAGTCCTTTCGGTTACCTATCAATTTCAGTAATGGTCTCTAAATTAATTTTATGGATTGTTTATGCTACAAAATATTACATAATTAATTCATGTCAGTTACTTCACTTTACAAACAACGTTTATAATTTTAAGATTTAATAAAAGAATATTATATTTGGTAAAGATATTAGCATGTAATTATATTATAGATTAATTGAAACTAAAGAAGCCGAATATTTATTGTTGCTTAATTTTTAATCTTGCTGCAATGCGCGGGTAAATCCAACTTGTTTAGGATAAATTGCATTTGTATAAAAATCGGCAATCTAACAAACTTTACACTTCGCAAAAAAGATCTATTCTCTGGAAAGCCTCGTCGGTCACCTCGAGTATAATAGATATTATTTTGTTCTCTTTTGAAAGTGTATAAGTTTAGTTCATTCACTCCTTTTGAAATTTGAAAGAAACCCCTCACCACGCCACACCCTCTATAAGATGGCACAATCATAAGAATTTGTTTCAGGTTTGAACCTACCGCCACACAGACTCAAACCAGGTAAAACCCTCTCAATTAAATCATCATTTAATCTTTGAATATGTTTGGAATTAAAAAAATTCGAGAGTCTCATCTTCCCAATTGTTGTTGATGGTTCTGTTACAACAAGTCAAATTAATCTAAGAAGAACATTGCCTTTTGCAAAGAAACCTATACAGTGAATTTGGATAACAATAGTCAAGCATACACAATTATGTTTCTTTCGATTTACATTTAATTTCTTCAAGTTGTGCAACTTTTTGTGACTTTACTAAGTTTTGGTAGTTACCAAAATAAATACATATGTTGGTTTAATGCTTAACCGAAACTGGCCACTATCTTATCTACTTAGACTGAAGGCAACGGTCGCTCGTGAGCCCATTTCACAACAATTTTCATGCGCCACCCCATTATTTGGGGTTGGCTCATGTGCGAGCAAGAGCAAAAAGAGAGAATAAGGTTGAGAGTGCTCACCTCTTAGCATTTGTGCCAAATACGATGTTTTTATTATTTTTTATTTGGTTTGTAAGTATGTGTGGGTATTTTGTTAAGTATGTTTGTATAAAGTGAGTACGTATTTTAATAAAAGATGAAAGGAATAGTGACAATTATGGCTGAAAGGTGAGGGAATGTGAGGGGATGTAAATGGTGATGTGGCGCTGAGGTGGAATGTAATGGAGTGTGACCATTACCTCTAGTCTTCTAATGCACAAAACCCTTTTTATGCATTTATTACACTAAGATAGTTGAAAATTAGAGAATACAACTTTTCATGTTATTTATTTTATTTTATTTTATTTTTCGAACGACTAGGTTGTATTGAAAAAACAACAATATAGCAAGAAGCTAGGAGCACAAAGTACATAAGGCAATATGAGGGTTATTAAACCACTCAATCCAATTCAAATTAGACTTTTTTTTTCTTTCTGCATGAGATCCAATTAAAGGAGGCTAGTTTAATATCGTTGAAGATGAGATCCTTTGAGGATCGTTTTAAGGAGAAACATATCTCATTCCTGAACTTCCAAAGGACCCAAAGTGTTGTTTGAACAACAACATCAAAGTGGATATAATGATTTGTGGGCAACGAGACTCGATCTGCTACGTTCATAACATCTAGTAAAGATACAATTGGATTGTTGTGGATATTCCACCAATTGAGAACTTTAAGCCAAGTTTCTTTTGCTATGTTGCGTGAGATGAAAAGGTGTTTTTCCATTTCAATGTTGTTGTCACACACCAGACACCTTGTGGAATGTAAGTCTATTCCTCTTCGATCAAGATTATAACGGGTGGGAAGTCTTTTGTGTTGAATCCTCCATGTTGTTATGTTAATTTTGATTGAGAGAGTTTTGTTTCACCTAAAAAGTTGCGGGTTAAGAGGATAATGCAGAGTTGTAATATGGCTACGTAGGCTCTTGACTGTGAACAACCTATTGTCACTTAAGGTACATTCTCACGTGTCTTGATTTGACCATTACCTACTTTACGTTTAAAGTTGATTCAAGGTAATCCGTAAGTGTGAAGGTCTTGTTTCAACATAATAATATGATGCCAGGGCAGCTTTATATGAAGGAGAAGAAACCGACCTAAGACCTCCACAATGACCATGAATTGATATAATGATTTTTCTCCATAAAGCTATATCATCTACTAAAAAGCGCCACCACCATTTTGCTAGCATTGCTTGGTTGGATATCTTCAAACTACCAATACCACCTTGATTAAGAGGAGCAATAACTGTGTACCAAGCTATCCAAGCCATTTTCTTTTCATCTGAGTTACCACCCCAAAAAAAATTCCTACGGGTACTTTCAAGTTTCATGTGATGTGTACAATCATGATGCATCAACAAATATATCAATTGAAGTATCACCACTACAATTAATGATACTTTAAAACCCTCTCTCAATAAAAAAATACAATTAAAAGTACCTATTCTTCAAGCCAAGCAAACTACTAACACAAAAAATAAACAAACAAAATAATACAAACTAAGCAAAGCTCCACCAAACTTTTGTCATTGTTTACAACCCCTAAACAGACAAAGTAATCGGTAAAGCTTTGTCGAAAAATCTATAAATGAAACAAGTTATTAGCCGAAAAAATTTAATAACAAGATACCCGACGCCGCATCACGCGGGTATCCTGCTATATTACATAACAGAATTTCCTCAAAAAATTGATGATCAACACTTCAAAATTAAGTTTCCAATGTTTTTCGGTTTTTTAAGATCAAATAAAATGCTGAGCAGTTGATAACAACTTTCATTATAGGGTTGTTAACTTTTTTAGGTTGTTTTGGTCAGAATATAATGGAGTCGTTGCATTTGATTTTAAAGTCGTGTTTGTTTGGAGTAATATACTAGCTAGCTTCTTGCTGGTTTTCATCTATTAATTAACTGCCTCTCAAAGCAAACAAATAAGCATAAGCATACAAAAAAAAGCTTTGAGGTTTTGTATGGAATTAACGTATATTCAAATCATTGAAATGACAAAACCCTCTAAAGGTAGGATAAAGTACTTATGGGACCAAATTAGCCATGCGTGTGACCACGGTAAATGGGTCCCCAGGGGGAATTCTTGGTGCAACTTATAAACTAGAAACACTGAATTGACTTGACAAACAGGTAGTAAAAATCCCCATGTTTTATGCATTAAAGAAATGGTAGGAATTGGAACTTTGGACGACATGCACCAAAAGATATATACTTTGTGAGAAACTACGGAAAAAAAGCTGATTTTGGTTGGAAAAAAGTGGTAAACATGTGGATTGCTCAATGGGTAAATTGGATTTTGGTATATGAACTTTATATAATGACCTACGGATCTGAATTTATAATGTATGCTTGATCATAGTAGGCAAAGAAGATGCTGACTTGATCCTGAGGTCGACATCGACGATGTTAGGACAAAATGAATTAGTATGAATGAACTCAACTCGATAACTTACTAAGTTTAATTTCTGAATTTAAGTTCCATTAGGCTCAAGATGGATACGGCTCAATTACAATTAAAAGATACTAGCAGGGTAACATCGTGACGGTGGAAAACTTGAAATAAAATTTTTCGGTGAATCATGTATTCTAGTTTATCAAGTTCTTTTTGACAATAAATTTACGGATATCAAGCATTTCATATGATGTATTTCAACTCTTTAACTAATGATAATGTTTTTCACTATACAGTTGTGATAATAAATATTTTAGTGAGCAATATTTTTTGTTGTTCAAAATATCTATTTGATTTATATAAAGCTAAGTTTTATGGACACGGGTGTTAAAAAAAACTGTGAAACCGACAAACCGACCCGACCCGCTCAATCCGAAACCGCAAAAAAACGATAACTAAGAAATTGAATCCGAAAAAACCAGAAATCGGATAAACCCTCTTATCGTTGTTCGATTGCGGTTTTTATTTTTAAATATCAGCGGTTACACTAGTGTTTTATATACATGTAGCTTTAAACAAATTGAGGTTGAATTAGAAATATATGTAGTAGAATAATATAGAGAAAAATATTTTGTAATTTTAGCTTTATTATTTGTATTTTTTAAATTGTTGTTTTTGTGTTTGAATAGTTTGTATAATATGTTTTATTATTTGTATTAGTGACATTAAATGAAGTAATTGTGTTTAAGTTAGTTGTTCAATATGTTTGATAATTTGTATTTCTTATGTAGTAGGTGTTTTAATAACTGCATTAATTGTATCTATTTATCAGTTAATTTATATATGTAATTATGCAAATGTTAATTATAAATAATGCTTTATAACATGTACTGCTGAAATTAAGTTTTTGAGGTATTTAATGTTAGAAAATTGTGTTTAAATTATATGGTAGTAGAGTGGGCATGAGGAGCTTATTGGAGCAATTGAAGAAAGATACCCATGACCAAAACTCTTATGATGATGATGAGTTTGATGATTATGGTCTAACCTATGCTCAATTAAAGTTTGCTAATGCTTATGAAATTAGTTTTCGTGGTCAGATTAGATATGCTGTTTTTATTTTGTTTTGCATAAGTATGGCATTTCATCTCTTATACTTGGTTAGGTCTTAAGCATTATATGTGTTTTTTGGGCTGAGGTGTGAGATTCACCCACATCCGTTGTACTTAATTGTTTTTTTGGAGTAATAATATTTTACCGGGGTAACTTTTTTTTACCAAAAAAGAAAAGAAAAAAAATTGTGTTTAAATTGGTTATACTTAATTTATTTGTTGTATTACTGACTTTTTAATATATTCAACTATTTTAATGCATTTAATGCTTCAGAAGAACTTTGTGCATTATAAGATAAACTTTGTGTTATGAGTTATAAAGCAAAACTCAAATTTAATGGCTTGAAAAGAATTATTAATTCGAAGAAAAGAATTATTGTGACGCTACTTTGATCTGTCACTGAACACTTAAATGTCAACTTCCTAATCAAAGTTTTTGACATTTTGACTGATTAACTAACGTTGATCGAACCCAACACCACGCAAACACAAACATGGTAAAATTCTAAAAGTTTGCTTGACCGCATTAGGGTTATTTGCTCAAAGCATAAATTAAATTTGACAACTCTCACAAATTTAGTATGAACAATCAAAAGGTTTTTTTTTACCACTATAGACTAATCCTTACTGATTGGTTCTCACATGCCAAGGTAGGAAAGTGATCAAGTGAAAAGAAATATTTAAATTAAGAATAGTAAAAAGAATTTATAGTCACACATTTTAAATGAAATGTATCCATTTTTATAAATACATGTGAAGGTTATCAAGTATATTTGTGGTTTCTTCTTATCATTAGTACATTTAATTTTATTTCTGATTTGTTCCTAACTTTGTCTGCCAAAGTAAACAACAATTATATGACAATTTAAGTTTTGAGTTCCATTAAGCATTTTTGACATATGATCATAGCACACTTAATTTTACGTCTGTGACAAGTGGAGGGTTTTTGATTAAAAAAAATGTAACCATCGATTACAAGTACTAGTACTATAATTTATAGAAAATAAGTGAAAGACAACACAATTGTATACCTTGCCTTTACACATTTTAATAAACTTATCATTGTGCATATTTGACTTGAGATTAATGGGCCATATGCAGCAGGTAGTGCCATCTTTATGGATGAGATTGGTGATTGCTCAAGGCCTTCAAAATTTTGCCTAATGTATGAGTGTATTACTATATAAATCAGCACACATGTTTATTTAAAAAAAATTCAAAAGGTGAACATATATCTTAAGTAGACCATTTTTTTTCTTTTTGAACGGCGGGATTTTATTAAAAGCTAGCAAAAGTTAGACAAAAGCATTACAAGAGAGCTATAGATACAATAACGTCTATGTTAGGAATAGAAATGACGATCATTATTGAGTCAATAAGTATTGTAATAGGTTAATGTTTAATAGTTAGTAAAATGCTAGTCCATTAAGTTAATGTAAAAGCCTAAACGGCTCGGCCCAATAGAAGGCCCAAGAGAAAGCCCATTGAGGCCTTATGTAAGAAGTATATAAACACTCCTAGGTTTGTTAGGAGGGTGTGGGAGTTCATGTTAATCAAAAGTTTATTTTACACATAGTTCTCTCCACCTTCTCTCTACTTTCTCTCTTTAGTTCTTCTCATCTATCTCTCTCTAACATCATAAAGATTAGTGATTAAGTTAGATCTTGTAAGCTCTCTCGAGGGCATCCGATTTGGGAATGGCCTTGGTAAGGGTTAGAAGGAGTCTTCACACTATGCTGTTGACGATCTCTAATTCCGAACCTGTAAGTACCGGATGTTTATTACCAACCGTTTTCATACAGCTACCCTTAACTCATTATTATCATCACCACCACACTAGATTCCACATGCTCATACATACATCTCGATGTTAATGAAAGTTCTCACAAAGATCAAAACATATCAAAGCTCAAAGAAAGATTCTTCGATACATAAGGGAATCTACAAAGAAAAGAGACAAAGATCAAAGTGAAAGAACGGGAACAACAAATGTATGTATGTCAAAGACTAAAGACGTATGAGCATGTTGGAAAGGCATTTAACCATCAAAGACAAAGAAGTGACAAAAGACAGATGACATCGAATCACAACCATAACAAAGAACAAAGAACGCTGAAAAGACATTCATCAAAGTTCACAAAGCATGATTGGAACAAAGGATCTAGCAATGCTATTACACAAAGACTCAAAGTTCAAGAGAACAAGCTTCAAAGATCAAAGATCAAGATCACAAAAGAGAGATCTCAATGATCACCCCTTAGGGGGAGATTGTTAGCATTAGAAGTGTTGATCATTTATGTAATCAAAGAGAGATATCAATGATCGTCCCTTAGGGGGAGATTGTTAGAAATAGAAGTAACGATCATTATTGAGTCGATAAGTATTGTAATAGGTTAATGTTTAATAGTTAGTAAAATGCTAGTCCATTAAATTAATGTAAAAGCCTAAATGGCTCGGCCCAATAGAAGGCCCAAGAGAAAGCCCATTGAGGCCTTATGTAAGAAGTATATAAACCCTCCTAGGTTTGTTAGGAGGGTGTGGGAGTTCATGTTAATCAAATGTTTATTTTACACATAGTTCTCTCCACCTTCTCTCTACTTTCTCTCTCTAGTTCTTCTCATCTATCTCTCTCTAACATCATAAATATTAGTGATTAAGTTAGATCTACGGTCCTACACTCTATATTCTCATGATCTTTTGTTTACTGATTTTATTTTATTATATGAAATTAGGATTCGTCTTGGTAAACTTACTGGTCATATCGTGTTTGCATTTATCATCTTGGGCCTCATATATGTCAACTTTACTACGAATATTTGATTGAAGAATTTGCATAAAAATTGCACGCATAAATGCTTTTTGAAACAAGGGTAAATTGCAAATTTAGTCCCTAAAGTAGCCCAAATGCGCAAAAATACATTGAGACAAAAAGTATGGCAAAAACGACATTAATGTTTCATTTTTTTGCAAAACAACCACCGAGAGCTAACTTTCGTTATTTTGATCGTTAAGTGTCATGTCACTGAGGGTAGTATTGTCAATTCACTGTTCCCGGGTACTATGTATACGTGTCATATTACTGTAGCTATAAGGACTAAATTTGCAATCGAAGTTTTTACCAGAAATAAATATGACCGTTTCATCACATTATTCCACACAACTTTTTTTACACACTTTGCACTATCAAGTAAAAAATGATCGTTACTTGTAACTGTGGGAAACAAGCAACAATCAAAACAAGCTGGACAAACAGTAACCCAGGCCGACGGTTCTACTGTTGTCCAACATGTGGGTTTATAGAATGGACGGATCCTCCAATGTGTTTCCGAGCAGTCGATGTGATTCCTGGCCTCCTGAGGGCAAGGAGTGACCTTGAAGAAGACTTGGAGGAGCAGTTGATGTTGATGAGGGAGAAGGATCAGCAGTTGAAGAAGCTCAACAAGTTTCTTCTTTTAAGTAGGGTCTTTTTTTTTCATTGGCTTTAAGATGGTTTAGGTTGGGATGGAGGTGTTGTGTTATCTTTCTGGGTTGTATCATTAGAGGGAATAAGGTCATCCCTAGTTTGTATTGACCTTATCATGTTAATAAAAAGTTGTTGTTTTTGGCATTATAGTGGGATCATCGTAGTTGCTTGTTATTATTTTAAAAAGACCAATGCAATCAATAATGTTCCTTTTAGTTGCTGAATCACTATGCAGCAAACTTGGTTTTTGGTTGCTTATCAACTTTGACTTACAAAAGTCAAAACTAATTTGGGCCTAACTTCTATGCAGTTGGGTCATTAAATATACATATGATGATGTCAAACCACAACGTCTTTGAATTGTGCAGCATTATGCAACAATTACCCTTTTGGTTGCATAATTAATATGCACCAAATTGGCCCTTTGCTTAATCTTTATGCAGCAACTTTGACTTGTGCAGCAAATAGTCAATAAATTTGCATGAAGATCATGGTAAACCCAAATGAAAACAAATACCATTCCTAATCAAACCAAGTCTAAAAACAAATACCGTACAAATTATTGTCTAGAAGACAGAAACTCAGTTACATAATCCATACACTCATTGTTAAAACACAAAACAAAGAACCAAATAAGTTTATTGCACCATCACAATGGTGTTGACTCACTTGGCGATATTGGATTTTTTCTTGATCCTCTTCTTCTTTTGACCTCTACTATCCACTGTTGATTGTGATCCACTGACCGAGTTGTCCCTGCTGCCACCTCACTTGCTTGTGTTCCAACTGGCTGACTTGTCCCTGCTATTAACTCTGTTGCAGAAGATCCCAGTGGCTGAGTATTTCTTCCCAGTACCTCATCTGGTACTCCTTCCTTTCTTGTTCCACTACCCTTCTTCTGGTTGTCTCTTGAACCTGTATTCTCTTATTGTGGCCCTTCTTACCACATGCATAAATTTGATTGTACTGCCCCTCTTTGACAGCTTCCCATTTTTCACGAATGACTTTTTCAAAGCTTCTTCAGCAATCTCATCCTTTGACACTCTTATCTTCTTCCTTGGTCTACTAATTGGAACATGGTGTTTAAGTGGCTTTAGGTTGCTAGGTATACTGCATTTGGGCCAAAAGGCGGGACAAGCAATTCCTTCAATCTTGTACTGGTACATCTCATTCCATGTATTTAACCAATAACATTTGGACACCCAATCCTCTGGTATCCCAACCTCTTTGCCATTTGATGACATATTGTAGATAGCGGCAACAACATGTTTACATGGAATACTAGTTAGCTCCCATCTCCTACATGTGCATACCCTTGTTTTCATATTCATAACTCATTGGTCATTCCAAGGCCCTTTACACTGGTATGTATCCCCCATTCCATATAACAGTGTACTCATTTGCTTCTTGCTTTATGTTTCTTAAAATTGTAGTTGCTGTTGGGGTTAAGGGACATTCATTTCTGTTTATTAACTGTTGCACACTAAAATTTCTCTTCGTAATATACTCCCTGATGTATTCCAAACAATCAATGATTGGTTGATCTCTGCCGTCCACCAACTTGCTATTGAAAGATTCACATAAGTTGTTAAGAAGGATGTCACATTTAGCTCTCCCTGTATGTAACATATCAATATCAAAATCATTTTTAAGCTTATTAATATTACAGATGAAAGTCATAATATGTGTATATTATATCTGAAAAATGTGACCTTGACCATGATGATGGATGTATCTTTCTTAACCAGTCATAAGCTTTAGCGTCCGCTGATTTGAGATCATCCATTCCCCTATTAAACTAAATCACTGTTGATGTTGTAGCACACTTCTAAAGAAGATCTTTGATCTTCTCTCCCCTGAATAACTATTTCATGTTGTCATATATGTGTCGCACACAGAATCTGTGTTCAGCAGCAGGAAACAGTTCTGCAATGGCTGGTAATATCCCCTGTCACATTAAACATAAGATAATATATGAATGAGGATTGAATTGGGTTGAATTGGGTTGCAAATAAATAAATAAGATAAAACATGTGTATACCTTTTGTCTGTCTGAGATAAAGGTGTAGTTTGAATTGTGTTGCAAATCAAGATCATCTCCTATATTGCTAAGGAACCATAACCATGAACTCTTGGACTTAGCTTCAACTACCGCGTAAGCAACTGGATACAACCCATTATTGCTATCGACACCAACAACAATTAAGATTTGACCAGTATATGGTCCTTTGATAAAAAAACCCCATCTAAACTTAGTATTTCCCTTCTTCCTCCTCTGTAACCTTTTTTCAAGGCTGATGTGCGTTAACTTGATGTGCGTTTTATTAGTGCAAGTTTTAAAATTTATAAACACGATTTATCCAATTATTTATTTAGCACATACGAGCAAGTATACTCGTCTGATGTAGTAAAGGTGGGTAAGTCGAGGTCGTCCCAAGAAACTTGGTTGCACTCAAGTGTTGTTTGTTTGTTTAAGCAAGTAACAAGTTGGTGGTTATGATTGTCACGGATCAAACCACAATAATAATTAATCAAAACAATAAACGAGACAAGTTCTAATTTAACAAAACTAGCTTGAGAATTACAATGATAAGAAACACGTGGAACTATAGCAACCACACTCTAGATAAACTATTCACCAATGTAGTGAACAATTACCAACTAACCATATATTATTCAACCGAACATAAGTCTTTAACAAACATGGTAATCATAAGCATCATGAAATATAAAAGTAACAAAGTTTACCCAAAGTATGAATTACAATAGGCAAAGGTAGTGACAATTCTTCCTTAAGGGTGGAGGGTAGAAATGCACTTGGTGAAAATTC